>JARHVA010004759.1:527500-565000 GCA_037957365.1 Torreya grandis
TGAACCTGGTCACAAGACTATCATAGAACTCCATAAATAAGTTCTCATTAGCTTCTTTGAGTGCATCTTCCTCCATCGACCTTATGAAGTAATTAGTGGATGTTAGAACCCAATTATTCCCAATAATATAATGGGGATGGATCATACATATGAAGTCTAAGCCCCATTGCATGAAGGATTGTTCAACTTGGATGGGTTATAAGGGTAAGACAACTATCCTTTTCTTACTAGTGAACATGGCACACTTAGAACACTTTATGACCCAAGCATGTGAGTGCCTAAAAAATTCAAGCCAAAATTAACCTATTCTAATGATCTTGGAGGCTATGGTTTTGGCTGTAAATTGCCCACTTGTAAGACATAAATGAAACTACTCAAGTAACTTATCAATTTGACTTGATTCAACACACCTTAAAAGCATAACTCCTAGAAAATTCTTGAAAAGCACTCCATACACCAATATAAAAAGGATGTTATATAACCTAAAGTGCCTTCTTTTGGTCCTATCTACGCCCATATAACAATGGTCTCTTTGGAGAAAGTTTACCACATCATGGGTCTATTATCCCATAAGACTGTACCTATCTCAATTCTATAGTTTCTTGTGTAAGTACCTAATGATACAATATAAAAACCTCCAATGCCATGGGACCTTGAAAATTTGAGGTTAATTTATGGAGAAGGTTGGCTTCCTCTAACTAAAATTTGATGCAAATTGATAAAATATCAACTTTGTGGAAATCTCACTCTTTAGTACTTTTGGATCCTAAACTAGGGTTTTAATGGGGGAAAAGGGGTGAAGATTTGAAATTTTTAGAAAATAAAAAATACAGTGATTACACCAAATATTTTATAGTGGATATAGATGCTTGTTTAAAAAACATAATAGATCAAAAATTAGATTGAATTTATTTTAATCATAAAATCATGAAAATTTGGAAATCAGAGGCAATATTTTAGCTATTTTTTAGAAAAGGGAAAATGATATTTATTATAAACAATAATATCAAGAGGGTAAAATACCATAAATGAATTTTCTTAAGACTGAAATAAAAGACAAAGATTCGATAAAGAATAAACTAACTTCACACAACATATATAATCTAAAGACAAGAAAGGAAAAACTTCAACTTTATTTCTCTCTAAAGATTACAACTCATAGTGAATAGATTCAAAATGATAAAAAGTATAACTAACAACAAAAATATAGATTGGGTCATGGGGTCTACCCATATTTATAAAAATTATGTAATAAAATACATGTAGTTATTGAAACTTGAAAACTTGGTTTAGAAAACTATGTAGATCTTAAAATACTCATGAAAAAAGAGGTGAGACCTCTATTTATGGTGTTTTGGACTTAAGGAACAACTAAAATGTATCATGCATGAGTTGGGCATGATCTTGGGCATAACATGACATGGTTGAAACTAAATATCTTTATGCAAGGCTTCTCCATCTGATAGTGACTAAAAATATCTCTCCATGCAAGAAGCAATGCCCAAAATAGAATTTAGATTTTCTAAATAAAAGATAAAATTGACATAAATTTCAAGTTTCTTTTTCATGTAAACCCTAGCATACAAAGTATAAAGTGAGAATTTTATAACATCTATGTCTTTGTCACTTTTTGCCAAAAAAGAATCATGAAAATTACACTTTATGAATTTGTACCTCTTAAAACATTCACATTAATCAAAATAAAAAGTGGAATTTGCTCCCACAGACAATTTGATGATGATACTATCTTCATGGGAAAATTTGAAGTCAAGGAAGCAAGAAATTTGAAACAAGCTATAAATTTATATTCGTCCGCATCTAGTTAGTTGATTAATTGGAATAAAAGTGTAGTGTTCTTCACCAATACCCCAATTCAGAGACAGAATAAAATAGCTAAAATCCTTGGATTCTCTATAGGTTCTTTCCCCTCATCCTACCTGGGTCTTCCTCTTGGGATGAAAGTCCCTGAAGCCTTTTGGGAGGATCTCATTAACAAATTCAATAAGAAACTTGTGGGGTGGAAAGGAATTTTTTTAAGTCAGGCAGGAAAGTTAACCCTCCTTAAAGAAAGTCTTCAAAGCATACCTACTTATGCTTTATGTCTTTTCAGAATTCCTACCAAATTTGTAGAAGCTATTGAAAAAATCCAAAGAAAATTTTTATGGACTGGTACTGAGGAAAAAAGGAGGATGCCTTTAATTACTTGGGATAACATCTATAAACCTTTCAGGGAAGGGGGCCTGGGAATATGGAAAATTAGAAGTATGAATACAGGTCTCTTAGCAAAACTAGGATGGAGGGTTTACCATGAAAACAAATAATGGAGTAACATATGGAAGCATAAGTATTTATTCAATGCAAAATCACTTTCTAATTTATTTTCTTACCCTGATGTTATCTGACCTTCTTCCATATGGGGGGCAGTTCAGGGAACCAAACAAATTTTACAAAAAGGATGCTCATGGAAAGTTGGTAATGGAATAAAGGTGAAATTTTGGGAGGATGCTTGGTTAAAAGAATACCCTTTGATAGAAGATTTCAAAGATAAAGAGGTAATTGATTGATGTAAGCAAAGATGTGGAATAATGGTAAATTAATACTGGCAAAACAATTCCTGGGTGAATAAAACTGATCTTGATCAAGATTTCAATAATATACAATTATCCCTCAATGCTATCTCTCTCTATCCTAATCGTGAGGATAAGATTATTTGGAACGATGATCCTAGTGGACAATTTAAAGTATCTACCATTTTTAATTCTAAGGGAAATGGTAATCAACCATTGTGGTCGCATGCCTGGATCAAGGGGCTTATCCCCAAAATAAAAATCTTCTACTGGACTCTGCTTCAAAACAAATTACTGACTCTTGACAACTTAAAGAAAAGAGGAATATATGTGGTTAACAGGTGTATTCTATGTAAAAAGGGCTTTGAAGATAGAGATCATTTGTTTGTGAATTGTTCTTATACGCATCAAGTTTGGAATGAGATCCTCAATCTTTAGGGTATTGTATGGGTTCATCAAAAAAATGTGGAACTATCTTTTAAAAGTTGGTACTGTCCCTCTAAGAATCCTAATGTTCTTTTTTTTGGAAATTAACTCTTCCCCATATTTGGTGGGGAATATGGAAAGAAAGAAACAATAGAATTTTTAGAAGTAAATAACTTCTAGGATGGGTGTTGGGTCAGAATATTATTAGAGCAATAAAGGAGAATTTCTCATCACAAAGGGATCCTAATCCAACCTTTCAAATTGATAATCCCTTAAGATCTGAAAGGCCTAATGTGAAAACTAAAAATCCAAGATTAGGTGTTAAATGGAATGTCCCTCCTTGTGGATGGATCAAAGGAAACTTTGATGGAGCTGCTAAAGGGAACCTAGGAAAAGCATGATGCGGAGGAGTCTTGAGAGATCATACGAGAAATGTAATTGATGTTATTGCTATTCCTATCGATAAGTCAAATTGTCATATTGTTGAAGCATCTGCAGCCCTTCAAACCATTAAATTGGCTGTTGAATCGAGATATTCTAAATTATGGCTGGAAGGTGATTCCCTGAATATCATTAACATCTTAAATAACAAAAATTTAGTTTCATGGTGTATAGAGGCAATGGTGATGGAGATGAATGTCTTAATTCAAAAATTTGAGAAAGTAACCATAACCCATACTTATTGTGAAGCCAATGGGGTTGCAGATTGGATAACAAATCATGTAGTTCAAACAAGACACAAGGTGAGTTGGTAGGATACATTAAATAAGAATGTGGATCTTAGATCTCTCATTAATTATGATGCAATTCATTCAAAGGAGGGAAATATCTACTTGGAATAGAAAATCAATGATTTGGCAGAGTGGCCTCACGGAGGAAGGATTACACTCATTAAATAGAAATATTCTAGAGAACGTGAAGTGGGTTTCATATGTGCCAAAAAATAGGAGAATCTCATTACAAGTTGATAATAGTTGGTCTCATTGCTCAGTAATCAATGTTTGGGTGTTACTAGATAATTGTATAGCTTGCAAAATGAAAGGATAACCAAGAAAGCAAGAACCTAAAAGTTGCAAAGAATGGAAGGCAAAACAAGATGTCTAGAAGATCCTTCAGAGAGTAAAGGTTGTGAGCTACTTGGAATGGCTACATGGTTTAAAACCCCATATACCTATGGCTTTTTTCAAAAATTGGGTCGACGACAGGGTAACCCTCCATGGCATCATGGTGAAGCTCACCGAGGAATTCATAGCAGAGGTCATGGGGCTTCCAATGGAGGGAATCAAATTCTCAAAGTAGACTAGCATATCTAATGAGGCATTTAGCAAATTCCCAAAGATAGATGCTGAGGAGTAGCGGTTAGAAAAGAGTGGGGATTTTTTTAACCTAGAGCAAATTAAAGGAATCTGGAGAGACATCTTATGTTGCATCTATGAGTATTTCATACTTGATGGAAGAAGCAAAAGAGTCCATAAATTTCATTTTGTCTTTCTAAATCATTTTAGGCACAAAGTTAGAATTTCCTTTCCTTTCTATTTGCGCTTCTCACTGCTCCAAAGTCTGTTCGCTCATAAAAAAGGAGTCTCATCCTATATTGCATGAGGGATTAATCCTAATAATAGAAGGTTTTTGCAAAAATAAGGCCATTGTCTTGAATCCTTTTTCAGACAAAAACAAGGACTCACAGAGTAAGAAGAATGAAACAGTGAAGAGGAAGGAAAAAGTTAAACCCAAATCCTCCACCTTCAGAAAATAGATTGTTGATGAGGAAATAGAGTGGGAAAGCACTGAAAGTTCTGAGGAGGAGAGTATGGAGGAAGAGGAAGGAACAAAAAGCAGGGAATCTAGCTCTATTGAGGAAGGAGAAGATAAAGGTAAGAATGAGAAAGAAGGGATCACTATAAAGGAAAAAACTAACAAGAATAACCATGATCTTGAGGAAAATCAGCAAGCGCTATGGGAAATTGAAAAATACATGGATGTTTTATTTGAGGATCCTGCTTCAAAAATAGAGAAGGAACATCTAGTTCAGGAGGCCTATCACGTAATGGAAACTAGAGAACAAGTAAAGGATGATCTAATCCATAACGAAAGCCCTGCTAAAACTAAGGAATAGAAAAGAATGGAAAGGGAGGATTATACAGAAAAGGATGAAGACAATCCGAAAGAGAACACATAAGATTTAAGTGATATAGGGTAGAATGACAAAGGGCACCCCTTTATGAGTTCGGCCAAATGCAAAGTAGACGCTATCCTTCAAGTAGACTCGTGGATGTATAAGGAGATAATGGGCCTTAAGAAGAAAATGGAAATATTGGAACATAATCAGGAAATAGATCAGAATAAAATCAATAATATGGAAATGCAGATGAGGAATATTCCTATCAAACTCAAAGACTATGAGAACAATCTAAGGGAGCTTATTAAGGAAAGCAGAATGAAGATGGAGGAGGTAACTGCTAGCATATGTGTAGCTACTGTAAACATTGGAAAATGAGGAAATGAGGAAATTAAATCCTTGGAGGGGCCTAGCAAGAGAACCAAATAGAGCTCAAGGAAGAAAGCTATGCAAGAGGTTGCTACGTCGGTGGCTATATCTATACAAGACACTACTGTGATTGGAAAGGAAGTGGTAAAGATGATTTTGGAATTATAAGAATAGGATCTTTGAGTTCTTACTGTCCTGGTCCTTTTAGGTGGATGTTATAATTGGTTCCATTATCTAGTTTTTTGTTTTCTTTTCACACTAGAGTTTCCAGGTCTTTGTTAAACCTGGGGTCTGTCTTTTGATGATCTTGTATTGAGGTTTCAGGTCCCTATAAAACCTGTTTTTAATACTATTTAGTAGTAAGTTTTAGGTTTCACCTGTGGACGGTATTATTTTATCCTTCTTCCTTTGTTTCAGGGTTTCGGGGTCCCTTCAAAACCTACTTTTACCTTAATCTAAAAAAAAAGTGGAATTTTCACTTATGATTTTTGAAACTTCCATATTCAAAAAACATAAAGTGTAAAAATATGTCTTTCTCTTTCTCAAAAGAGTTATAAAAACTAAGATGTAATTTTTTATTTACAATTTGCAATGTCTTTGAAATGAAATTACACATGATATAAAAAATTGAAAAAATTCAAAAGAGGGAAAATTAATTGATGTTCAGAATATCTTTAACTTTCTTATTATTCTTTGCCCACAACTTCTCTATGTATGTATAAAAGGCCCTCAATATTTCCTATATTCGATCTGCATCTATCTTATAAGATTAAATGTTAGAGGCTGCACAATCTACCTATATATTAAAAAAAACTCTTATAAAGGTATTTATTCCTTGTATATCAATTTTCATATGATCAATTACCTTCTCATATTTGATGAACCTATGAATTAAACTTAAGACAAAAATTATGTCTTTCATAGAGTCCTTCTCAACTACTGCTTTAAAATGATTCTAAACTTGTTCTTCCTGAAGGAGATTATTAGCATCATCTATTGGTTAGCATGATTTTAAATTTATCATGCCATCAATCTCATATATCTTATAAATATCCTTGTCATGAGTCTCCTTGGATCACTCTACAGACTCTATCAATACTCTTATCCAAAATTGAGAAGCCATGTGTAGTTCTTTGTGCTCAACATCATCCTTCAATATTTTCTCCACAATGAGGGTACTCATATAAATTGATTTTATGGTTAATAATTTGGGATTATATAGATTCAAATTTTGAATCTCTCCTTCATATATATTGATTTTTTATTTTAGAATTTCCTTCCTCTCCATGATGACTCCATAGTGTTCCATCATGGCTATAATAATTTTGTTACCTTTTATGATCAGTTCCTCAAACCATTATGTTTTAGCCCTTCTCATGTGAGAAATATCTTGTAAATAATAAACTTTATCTTGATCTATTTTGATTGGTTACACTACCTATAGTTGTGATCTTTCACCAAGATTTATGAACTGGTTGAGTGCTTCGATCAACTTATAAACCTTTATTTTCAGCTCATCCTTGGTGGCTTTGTCATGGTTAATTCTATGGAAGAAAGAGTTTATTCCTATCTTCACATCATCCTTAATTCCCTCTCTTATTTTTCATCCAAGGTGTATATGAGAAACTTGATAATCTACCTCCACAAGATATTATATTGATTTGTCTAGTAGGGGAACTATAATCTCAACATATTCCTCTCCCTTATCATTAGTGAATGTTCTTGAGAGGGTCTTAGGAGTGGGTTTTGAATTCTTCTTGAATTATAAAATATTGAAGTCCAAAGCTATGGGATCAATCATTGGTTTCGTATTTTTACTCATTGATTGGGCTAACCAACTAGGGGTAGTCTTCTATTGATATGGCATAGTCACCAAAGAATCTATAGTTAGTGTAGCTACACTAAATAATACTATGACTAAGGGAGACTCCTAGGAGGATGATACTGGTGTTTATGAGATTCCACCCTCACAAATAGTTTATAAACTAATATTTTCTCCAAGTGTTTGAGTTACTCCAACCTCAATTGATGGTATGGATGAAATAGTGGAAATTGGGGAAGTGGAGGCAATGAGAACAACTATGCATGCTAGGGGGGTGGAAGATGGAATGGAAATAGGGGTTGTGAATTTAGGAACTAGTGGAAGGGTGGAAGATAAGGCACTAAATGTGTCAATTAGGTGTGTAGGGCCATTAAGGGTTGGTAAAGTGAAAATAGTGGGTTGAGATGAAGAGGAAATAGTACTTACCCTAGGGGTTAAGGTGGCCTATAGAATCATAGTCAAGATGACTAAATCTAAGGTAATTTACTTTTGGGTGGTGTTGGTAATTAATGGTGATGAAATTAAAGTAATTATAAATGGGATGAAAAGTGGGAGTGGATCAAATGGGGAAGGTGAGGTAGGAAGAAGGGAAAGTGAAGTGTAAAATTAAAAATCCACTATGGGGGACCCTAAGTATCCAATTAAATCATTTTTATTGATTTCACTTAGACTATTTAGGTGGGTTTAATGGTAGATGAAGTGGGAACAAGTGGAGGGGTTGACACTAGAAGTAGAAGAGCTAAAACTTATGGAGTAATGGGATCATGAGATGCTTGAGGAATAGAGACAGTTGGTGGAGGTGTTAAAACCTCCTATCCAATATATGTAGGAAAAGGGGGAGAAATGGAAATAAGAGCCAATGATGTATGATATGAAGCTATAGAGCCTTGTTTTACTATTGTTATGTCTTAAATTTAAATTTCAATAGGCTCATTTGTAATTTCTCCTTTTCTATTGGATTCCCCCTTTCTTTCCTTTACCTTTGCCTTTGCCTTATTTTTCTTCGTAGGTTATTATGAAGGTTACTCATGACCATCCTTTAATGAAGAAAGACCTTATGATTTAAGCTTTAGGAGCTTTTCCTTAACTCCTATGGTTTTAATTTATGATTTTCACTCCTTAGCCAATATATGGTTCTTTTAATGACTAGGGTTGTTCTATCAAATAGTGAGAAAGATTCAAGAACTAACCACCTTATTGGCGGTACAGGTATGGAAATAATCTACATGACGTAAATTGGATCTACCATGGAGTTGTCATCCACCAAGTCATCAAGGACTAGTGCTAGATCATAGTCCTTTATTTATTTTAGGAATATTCTAGAATAGTCCTTCATTATAACCATTTATTCATCATCACAGTCTTTCCATAAATCCTCATAATATGGCACATGTTCATATATTTATATCTCTAGTATAGTAGTGGCCTTACCCTATGGGTCAAAGTAAGGTCTATATTATAGGGTCCTCAATGTTACTTTGTCACATCTCTACCTCCATAGTTTTGGCCTTTAAAAATGATTCTCATGTATAACAACTAATAGAAATAGGGATATATATCCATGCCTTCTGTATGTTTGAAAGGAGCTTATGTGTATCCACTATCTACCTAAACAACTCCAAAAAAACCCATTTATTACTTACATACCAAGGAAGTGTGTAAGTACAACTACTAAATCTAATTTCTTACATGTAGGAATAGGTAGGTAACTGTATAAAGAAGGAACCCCATTTGGTAAAATCATCTATTTCCACTCGAGAGAACATTTTATTGCCATTATCTTGATCAAACATGATGATGATACTATAAATGAAAGAATCATTAACTCTTCTAAATTGTTATCTACTAGCCTATAACACAAGATTAGGGTAGTAGTTATAGACTCTAGTTATTTCCTTAGGAACTGTATTAAGGCCTAGGAATAATCTTCCTTTGGCCAAGATATAGATAATGTATGATGCCATATAAACTTTATTAGTCATTTTCAACTCCACCAATTGGTTTTGGAGGGAATCACTTATTAGTTGAGCCTAATGTATCTACTACTTATTATCTTTGATGATCTAGATATACTAGTACATCTTATCCTAATAATACTTAGCATCAAGACTGCCAATGGCTCTATGAAATAATTTTATGATATCTCCCACTTCCTTTATAAAATTAGACCTATACATAGTCTTTGGAAATTTGGTAGAGGAATGCTTGGGATTCTTGAGCCATTATTTGTTGATAATCTTCTAACATCCATCTTTATTCTCCTCATAGAATTGTGTAGATGTCTCTATAGTTATATCTAAATAAATCTTGAACTTGGGGATGGAAAACACTATGTCGATGAAGTTAGGATCAAGATATAGAACTTTCTCCTCTTCAATGAAGACTTATCTCCTATCAAGGTCATAATGTTGAGCCATTTTGAGGATTAACTTACGAATTTGCACAAAAAGAGGAAAGGCTACATCTTGTGGTAAACTAAAGTCATAGATACTCTAGATCCAATCACTTTTAAAGTACACACCTATCCTATCCCAAAAATATCCTAGGTTCATGTGACCTAAATCTGTATCTATTATCTCTGACATACTAGATTATAAGTAAAAATTCACTCTAGGGCCCTTAGATTTAAACTTCATTTACTTGGGAGGCATGTAAATTGAAGTTATTACTTTCAAGAAACCAATTATGAAAGTTGGTAGAACCTATGGGTGTCTAGATTACTTGTATTCTCCAGTGGAGCTTGGATGTTCTTAGAGCACATCTAATATCCATGGTGCTTAAAGGATATGAAATATTTAACAAAGATGGGATGTGCTTAGACAAGGTCCACTCTCCATGGTGAACTATAAGTTGGCTAGATTTGAATGTGCTTGAGGCATGGGGGATATCCAATAGAAGTGGGAGATGCTTAGAGCACATCCACTCTCTATGGTGATAAAACAATCTTGAGGGTTTTTCAAGTGTTTGAGGTAGGTACAGTGTCTACAAGGATGTTAGGGAATATTTTCTATTTTTTGAATATGAGGTATATGTTTAGACTATTCATTTAGGAAAGCCCTAATTTTGAATCAAAAATCTTTAAGGGGAAAATAAGGGTTTTTCTTCTACAAATGATCTTTTAGGATTGGCGGTTCTACTCCATCAAGATTGGAGAGCTCAAATGTGTTAGATCTTTTGCACTTAGTGATGATATATGGACCACTCCATATCACATCAAATTTTGTCTACCTACCTAGTTTTGATTTATCTATATCTCACTTGAGGACCATGTCTCCTTCATTAAAGCTTCTTGCAGTTGCCTTTTAATTGAAAGTCTTCTTAGTTTGTGTTTGATTCACTTCCAAAACTTTCATTGATTGATGCCTAATTTTTTTAAGCTCTTTGAGTTCATCCAGTCTCACCATAATTTCATCATTATCAATTAGGTCTTATTGGTGATTGGGTTTTAAATATGTAAGATTGATTGATAGTGGTACTTGTGCTTCTCTTCTATACACTAACATGAAAGTTGAATTATTGATAGCTCTTTTTGATGTAATTTTATCAACCCACAGTATTGATTTTAGTTTCATATGCCATATTCTCTAGTTATCCTCCATTGTTCATTTGATAATTCTAATGAAGTTCTTGTTAGTTGACTTAGTTAGGCCATTACCATAGGGGTAATAATTTGAAGAAGTGATCAGATACACATTATGTTTGATAGCCCATTCACTAACTTGAGTGCCTATAAATGCCCTAGCATTAACAAATATGATGGTGTGAGGAACACCAAACCTTGACACTATATTGCCCATAACTTATAAAATAGATGTCTTAGTGGCATGTTTAAAAAAAATTGATTTAATCAATCATGTAAAATAATCTATTTCTATGAGAAACCATTTTTGACCTGCACTTGATGGCAAGTTGATCATGTTGATGAAATCTAATCCCCATTGGGCAAATGGCCGATCTACTTGAATTGATTTAAGAGGAAGTGCAGCTAGTCTTTGCTTACCAATGAAGTAAGCACACTTTTCATAATTTCTTACCCACTGATGGGCATCCTTGAATAATTTAGGTCAATAGTAACCCCCTCTTATTTTCTTGATGGTCATAGTCCTTGTAAAAAAATGTCCTTCTAATGGTTCTATTATCACTTTGGAGTGAACCCTACTTGAAGATGTGAAAAACACACCCTCACTCCACTTGATATAATTGAAACTTATTAGAGTGTGTATGACTCTATAATAATAAGAACCTCTAGAGAGGGCTAGTTCCCTTAAGATTTATCTATTAAATCTAATCTATTTTTTGCTTTTTAGGAAGAAAGGGGAGAAGGAAACTAAAATGGGAAAACCTATATAATGAGGTAATGTACCTAAATGATTGGTATTCTCTAAAATATTTCTGAAATTGAATATGACACACATAAATCTGAAAGAAAACTCTCCATTTAAACCTGAACATCAGTGTTTCAAAAGAAGGCCTAAAAGAAGTTTGCAAAGCAAATTCAAATTCTAGCTCTTCAAATGATTTGTAGAGGATGGTATTTTAATAGTAGATGTTGAAAGGACCTACAAAAGGGTGAGTATATTCCACTTGTATGCTAGTACAAATTCAAATTACACTCTATTCTAATCAAAACTCATATGCAAAAAGATCTTTTATTTGACAAAATGGTGTCAATTACAATTTCTTCTCCACCTTAAGAATTAATTCAAAATGGCTTGAAAAAGGTAATATATATGTTTACAACTAAAATAAAACCAAATTTGAATTAAATTTATATAAGGATTAGTCTTGGTTAGTTAACTCAATACCTAATCCTTTTACAATGCTAAAACAATTTATCAAAATCCCCAAACATTATAAATTTTTTCATGATCTTCAAATTTTGGCATAGAATTGGACTTGGTGGGCCCATGTTAACTTATCAAAATACTCATGAATGAAAATACACACAATTCCTCAATAATAAATTCATTTTATAAAATTAAACAAAGTCTTCAACACTTCAAGTCTTCAAAAATTTGCATGACCTTTACTTTGGCATTGAATTGAGAAGTGGTGAGCCCATGTTGACTTGCCAACCCTCCTTGCATGAAAATCATGCCATAATTTTAAATATAAATCCATATTTAAAGCTATTTTAAGTTTTTTAAAGTCCTTATCTTGCATGAAAATCATGGGAGATGCATGAAACTAGTCAAACTAGTCAATTGAAGAGATGTGGACTCAAAGACTAGTCAACTTCCTCTTGAACTCAATTTGCATGAAGTGGAACTTTTGTATTGAGTTTATATATATATATATATATATATATATATATATATATATATATATATATATATATATATATATATATATATCTATGTGTGTGTGTGTGTGTGATTTAAAATAGATTTTCCCACACACACACACACACACACACACACACACAATAATAACATGTGGGAAACTCTATTTTAACTCCTTGTTAGCTTATTTCAATGCCAAACTTCAAGTTGACCATTTGACCAACTAGGCCTATTATACTAAATAGGCCCAAAAGCCAATCTATGCATTTGAACTCCATTAAACCTATAAAAATATTCCATGAAACTTAAAGTAACAATGAAATATATATTTAATAACTTTACTCATCATAATATATGTTATTTTGATGAGAAAACACTTGTCATTCAATCAATAGGGTTGACTAGGCCTATTTTGCTCCATTTTCTTGTAGTCTGGCCATTTTGATTGAGTTTGTTGGGATACTTATGGGATTATTTATAACTAAATTAAAATTTTAAGATGAATAAAATTTCTTAGGATTTGATCTTCATTGAAGTATCTTGTACTTCATTTTACATGCTTTTTTTCATAAAAAACATGATTTATTCCCTCATCCATATAATTCCATGCATAAAATTAACATTTATGGAATACTATTTGAGTGTAATTGACATTTGAAAAGGTTTCATGTTTATCTAATATGATTGATGGAAATAAAATATATATATTTTTTAAAACTAATTTTTTGAGGGTTTAAAAGGGCTTTGGAGATGAATCTTCAAAATGATGGTTCATGAAGTACAAAAATCAAAAATAAAAATATTTCCATTTATGTGTATCAAAATAACCCCCATAAAAACCCTAAAAATATAGTATTCTTATGCAAAATATATGAAAATTTATCAAGTGGGAAAATCTGCCTATGGGGTTTTGACTGCATTCTAAGCTGCCTACACTCTTAATAGTTTTTCATAAATAAAATAACATAAAATAGTCTCAATTTTTTTGTAAATTTAATTATATTTAGGTCCTTAAAACATACTAAGAGTGTTCATCCAAAATCCAAACGTGGTGAAAGATATGAGCATTTGAATAGGATGTTTAGAAGGGTGTCTAGAACTGCAAAAAATAAAAATTCACCAAAATGAAAATAAATATTCACATACTTACCAATTCCTAAAAAAATTATCATGGATTCTATACCATACTATCAAAACACTCTAAAAGAACATTTTACTTGAAAAGTTAAAAAGCCCATTTTTGGCTTATATGTCTATTTGCTTGCAAAACACAATATGAGCATGGTTTGCTAAAAATTTATAGTATTTAAGCTATTTAAATGTCTTATTATGATGTAAATACATCATATTATTCTTATAAAAAAATTTATTTGACTTAGAAGCTTCTATAGCACTCTAAAACAATGTCTGTTCCAATGGTGATCTCCAACAAACATGTTAAGGAATGCTACAAAATAGAAAGTATCTCCACTCATCCAATGGACATGAATTTTTTTAAATTTTTTCCTAAATTCATGATGACCTTGTGGACAAAATTTGAGGTCTTGAAATCATCTAAAGCTCTTAAAATCCTTAATTTGCTTCAAAATTGACCCCTTGTGCATGGACTACTTACATATTTGAACTTGAAAATGCTATTTTGAAATTAAAATGAGCCACTTAAAATACATTTTTTGATATTTTTTTACCAAAATTAGTGATTTTAGGCCATAATTCCTTGGTTTAACCAGCTACAAAGGGTTAATGACCGGTTTTAGGAAAGTTTCATATGATAGGGATAGTAATTTGACCTTAACAGGTCAAATTACTAACAATTTTGGTGAATTTCAATGGTTGACCAACATGATGGTTAAAAAAATTAGAAACTTTAGTAAAATTGACTTAGATAAACACTAATTTTTAGAAGATCTTTTGTAGACAAAGACACAACAAGACAACTGACACAAACAACAACAAACACGTGCACGTATGCACTTAGAGGAATGGACAACAATAATTGCAAAGGGATAAACAAATAATGGAATCATATGTGGATGTGCACTTATAGAAATGAAACAAAAATATTATTTTATATACAAACTAACCTCTAACTTTTTGGTCCTCCTGGATCAAAAGAAAAATTTGATAAATCATTTCCATGATGAGATGGATAATGGTACATCACATATTTCCTTGCAAGCTTGGTGGTTGAGAAACCAAGTATCTTCTTTACCAACTCCTTTGGCATACTCATATGTGGAGTATTAAGAGTAAATTAACCTCTTATGTAGACACACTCACTTTGTGGCTCCTTTTCCTTATTAGGCTTCATTTCATCACAATCTGGTTGACTAATCTGAACACAAAATATACTTGTATTTCATTTTGGAAGCATATCCATGTCTATGGGCTCATCAAGGAGATGATAACCCGTTTTGAAAATCTGAAATAATTCTCTATCTATAATGAACTCTTGAGGTGGTAGAATTGTGATAAACTAATCTCTTTGGCTGAAACAAAAGCAAAATCCCCTTGGAGAAGAGCATATCCTACTCCCAAAACTTCAAACAAGTCCTCTAATGAGCTTTCTAGCTAATTGATAAAATTTGGTTGCTCCATAAATTGATCACTTTGATCAGCTTCTACATCTATTTCCTCATTCTCTTCATAATATGGCATCTTTACTTCCTCAACCTCTTCATGAACACTTGCATTTTCCTCAACACATTCTTCTTGAAACTCATTTTAATCTACAATCTTTTATTCTAATTCCCTCATGACATACTCCTCTTCCTTCTTCTACATGCTCTTCTGGATGGATTTGAAAGATGTAAATGAGTTAGATTCTTTAAGAGGGAGGGATAGTACCTTAGTTACTTTAGCTTGGCTTGACTTTATGACTTGGTTCTAAGATGGGAAACATAGAGGCTCTTTTTTGACTTTTTGATTCTAGTTCTCCTCCTCTTTCCTTGTCTTCAACTCCAACTCTCTGATCTACTTATCAATATTCTCTTGGAATATCTTCTCTTTAATGTGATCAATGATCTCAATAGTAGGCTATCCTATAAAAATATCTTTATTTCTTTGATATTTCTCTTAGATAGATCTCCAAGAGGGGAAGGTCTAAGAAACATATGAAGAATTTGGCAAACTCAAATGAGCTCTTGGAATGGTCTGTCGAGGAGGAATGGATGGCATATAATAAGGTTGTGGTTGAACCTATTGTTCTTTGAGGTCTTTTAGTTTATCCTCAATGCTCTAAATGTAACCACCTACATATGTCATTTCACCAGTAAGATTACCCTAATTTGCCCTCTCAATAGGTCTCCATTCTTTTATATTTTGAAATGACTCTCTCACATAATGGATATGGTGAGTATGGGTATCTTGGCCATAATAGCTCTATGAATACAACTCTAGTGGATGATTTTCAAGGCTCACTAAAGTTTATTTAAGTGTGGTATGAATTGGATAGCTAAAAAATGGCCATGATTAGGTTCGATATTTGGGTAGGATGGCTCATGATAGGGTTGGTTAGGGGCAATATTATGATAGAATGGTTGTTCATAAGGAAGATTAGGGTAGTAATCCTTCATATATGACTGATATATATCTTCATACTATTGGTGAGGATCATAGTGTGGTTGGTCATACTAATCATAGTGAGGATAATATGGATCCAAATTGAATAAAGCATTTTGGACCATGAGTAAGCCAAATACTGAAAGTAATCAATATTGAAAACATACCTGATGTTCATAACCATCATTGAATGGTTGAAAGTTGCATTGATCTTTTAATGCTCAAAGGTTAGTATGTAGAATGTGTCCCACTAGGCATGCTAGAAATTGTTATCCTATGGAGTGTGCCCTAATTGAATATGTTCAAAGAACACCCTCACTCTAACTGATACAATTAGAACTTCTCAAATTGTTGGTGACTATGTACAGTGAATAACCTCTAGAGAGGGTTGGTTCCCTTAATATTTATCTATTAAAACTAATATATTTTTTGCTTTTCAGGATGAAAGAGGAGAAGGAAAATGAAATTGGAAAACCTATCTAATAGGGTGATGCACCTGAATGATTGGTATTCTCTAAAATCTTTTTAAAACTGAATAACACATACATAAATATGAAAAACACTCTACATTCAAACCTAAACATCAGTGTTTCAAAAGAAGGTCTGAAAGAAGTTTGTAAAGCAAACTCAAATCCTAGATCTTTTAATGACCTATAGAGGATGATATTTTCATAGTAGGTATGGAAAGGACTTTTAAAAGGGTAAGTAGATGACACTTGTATGTTGGTACATAGTCAAAATACACTCTATTCTAATCAAAACTCATATGAAAAAATATCATTTATTTAGTAAAATGGTGTCAATTACAATTTCTTCTCTACCTTAGAAATTCATTCAAAATGGCTTTAAAAAGCCAATATATATATATATATATATATATATATATATATATATATATATATATATATATATATATATATATATATATATATATATATATGTTTAAAAATAAACTAAAACCAAAGTGGCATTAATTTTAGATAAATATTAGTGTTGGTTAATTAATTTAAGACCTAATCCTTTTACAATGCTAAAACAATTTATCAAAATCCCCAAACTTTATTAAAATTTGCATGATTTTCAAATTTTGGAATAGAAATTGAGGTGGTGGGCCCATGATAACTTCTAAAAATCCTCATGCATGAAAATTCATTCCATTCCTCAATAATAAATTCATTTTATAAAATTAAACAAAGTCTTTAACTCTTTAAGTCTTTAAAAATTTGCATTACCTTTACTTTGGCATTGAATTGAGAAGTGGTGGGCCCATGTTCACTTCCTAACCTTAAATGCATAAAAATAATAAAAATCATGCCATAATTTTAAATATAAATCCATATTTAAATTTATTTTAAGTTTTTTAATGTCCTTATCTTACATGAAAAGCATGGGAGATGCATGAAACTAGCCAAACTAGTCAACCCAAGAGATGTGGACTCAAAGACTAGTCAACTTCCACTTGAACTCAAATTGTATGAAATGGCACTTTCAAATTGAGTTAAGAATTATATTTGCATATAAATATAATATATTTCATGTGGGAAACTCCATTTTAACTCCTTGTTATCTTATTTCAATGCCAAACTTCAAGTTGACCATTTGACCAACTAGGCCTATTAGACCAAATAGGCCTAAAAGCTAATCTATGCATTTGAAATCAATTAAACCTATAAAAAAATTCCATGAAACATGAAAAACAATTAAATATACATGTAACAACTTTTATCATCACAAGATATGTGATTTTGATGAGAAAACACTTGCCATTCAGTCAATAGGGCTGACTAGGTCTATTTTGCTCCATTTTCCTACAAATTGACCATTTTGATTGAGTTGGTTGGGATACTTATGGGGTTATTTATGACAAAATTAATATTTTATTATGAATAAAAATATGTATTAATTGATTTCCATTCATTATATTTCATTGAAGTGTCTTATACTTCATTTTACATGTTTTTTGCACAAAAAACATGATTTATTTCCTCATCCATACAATTCCATGCATAAAATTGACATTTTTTGAATACTATATGAGTTTAATTGATATTTAAAAAGGTTTTAGGTTGATCCAAGATGATTTTATGGCAATAAAATCAACTTTTTTCAAGACTAGTTTTTTGAGGGTTTAGGAGGCCTTTGAAGTTGAATCTTCAAAATGATGGTTCATGAAGTAGAGACCTCAAAATATAAAAATATTTAGATTTATATTTATAAAAATAACCCACATAAAATCCCTAAAAATATTGGGTTTCCATGCAAAATATATGAAAATTTATCACGTGGAGAGATTTGCCTGTAGGGTTTTGATTGTGTTCTAAGCTACCTACACTCTTAATGATTGTTCATAAAGAAAATCCCATAAAATGGCCTCAATTTTTCATTAATTATAATTAAATATGTGTCATAAAAACATACTAATAGTGTTTGGCCAAACTCTATACATGGTGAAAGATATGAGCATCTGAATAGAAGGCTTGGAAGGGTGTCTAGTATTGTAAAAAATGAAAAATTAACCAAAATGAAAATAACTCTTCACCTAATTTAAAATATCTGAAAAAATCATCATGGGGTCTATAAAATTCTATCAAAAATCTTTGAAATCACATTTTACTTGAAAATTCAAAAAAAACCTTTTTCGCCTCTATGCATGTTTGCTTGCAAAACCTTGTATGAGCATGGTTTGCTTAATATTTGGAGTAGTGACACTATTTAAAGGTCTGATTATAATTTAAAAACATCAACCTATTATTTTCAAACTTTTACCTAGACTTAGAATCTATTTTAGTACTTTAGAATGATGCTTGCTCAAATGGTGATCTCTAACGAACATGATGAGGAATGTTACAAAACATCAAGTATCTCCACTCATGTAAAGGAAATTAATTTTTTTTAAAAGTTTACTCAAGTCGTGATGAGATTTTGTACAAAATTTGAGGTCCTAAAACCACCTAAAGCTCTCAAAATCCTTAATTTTCTTCAACCTCCTATGCATGGATTGTTTACGTATTTGAACTTGACAATGCTATTTTTAAATGAAAATGACCCATTCACAATCAATTATTTTAATTTTTTACAAAAATTAGTGATTTTAGGCCACAATTCCTTGGTTTTATCAGCTATAAAGGGTTAATGACCAGTTTTAGGAAAGTTTTGTATGATAGGGGTAGTAATTTGACGTTGATAGGTCAAATTACTAACAAGTCTATCGTGATATTTCTTAAGCACTCTAAGAACTTTTTTGTGCTCAATACATCTTAAAAATACTCCATTCATATCCTTATAAAATAAAATACCATCAACAAAGATATAAATAATTGATTGGAGTCAAAAATACCTTTTCTTTGAGTGCTAGAAGTCATTATGGGTATTCACCAATTTGTAGGGAATGAGTCATGTCTTGAATATAGCTATTAAAAGAAGGTGGATTAGCTAGCTGAGGTGTATTTTGAGTGTACACTATGTTAGATACTGGTTGTTAGTCTTGATGTTAATAGCTTATTATTCACATAATCCTTTTGCTCTTACTAGCTTCATGATCATGATATCTATGTCATACTCCATGACTTTGGTAATCCATCCTACTCATTTTTCATTTATCTCCCTACTCAGCATAAATTCTTTGATGATCTAATGACTCAACATCAGATGTATCTTTTTTGTGGATATCATATGCCTAAATTTATTGAGTGATTTAATTACCACATATACCTACTTTTCCCTAAAACTATAATTCTCTTCATAACCTTTCAAAGATTGGTTGAAAAAGGATATTGATTGTTCCAAATATTATTGATTGTGTTGAGTCAGAATTATTGAGATACTTCCTTCCCCTCCAAATGTATAGAGGATAGAATCCTTCTCATAGTTTAGGTTAACTAGGGTATGGGCTTGGGAGATGGCCTATTTTATATCTTCAAAACTTTCTTTTCCCTTCTGTGTCCAGTTGAAATAGTTCCCTTCTTTAGAACTGTAATAAGCAAATTTGCCAAAAAGTTAAAATTTGATACAAATATTCTCATGAATTTTATCCTTCCAATAAATATTTATAGTCCCTTTTTGTGACTCAGTAGTGCCAATACAGATATGGCTCTAACTCATTCAGGGTCTATTACAAGACTTTCTTTTGACACTATGTGTCCCAGTAGCTTAACCTTATGTACTATGAACATTCACTTCTTCATGTTAAGGGAAACACAAATTTATATACACCTTTAAAAAACCTTTCTCAAGAGGTCTAGATGTGCATCAACATGCTTTGAGTAGACTATAATATCATCTAGATATAATAGAATTATATCTTTTATTAGACTCTTGAATCTCATATCCATGGCTCTCTAAAAAGTTGTAATTGCATTTGTAAAATCAAATGGCATCTTCTTGTATGTGTACATGCCTCATTTGGTGGTGAAGGCATTTTTAAATTGATCTTATTCCTATACCAGGATTTGATTATAACTTGAATAACTATCTAAAAGAAATAATATTTTAGATCTTGATATTGTTTATATAATTTATTCCATAGGGGGAAGGGGAGAGTGATCTTTCAATGATGCTTTGCTTAGGTCTCTAAAGTCCATGAACAACTAGATTTCACTCTTTTTGGAAGGGACCAAACTTGCTACCCAATATGAACTTATAGAGTTTGATTAGAAATATTATATTAGCCTCTATAAACTTATAGAGTTCATTTTTCATCAAGGGTTCAATCTTAGGATTGATGGGTGTTTATTTCCACTTAACAAGATTCGTATTTGGATTTATTTGTATAGTGTGTTGTGCTAAACTTGGATCAAATCCTATTAAATCATGATAACTCCAAGTGAAATTATCATCAAACTCTTGACATAATTGAACAAAATCATTCTTCTCTAGAATATTTCATACCTTACCTATCTTAAGAGACTTACCTTCTAAGATGGTGATGGGTTCACAATATTCTTCATTAATGGTAATGTTCTTCTTCTCACCTTTCAACTGGTCATCTGAATTGAATATACTTTATAGTGTAACAAAACCCATGGGATTTTTTTTTTAGTTAAATAACCTAATCACAATATTATTCTTATAGCCTTGGCTAGTTCCTCTCTATAAACTTGGCCTCTTCTCTTAAAATATTTACAATATACTTTTCACTATCAAAGACTTGCCAATTAGTTTCATTATTAGTGATAGAAGGCCTTATGATCAACCTCACATGCTGGTTGTTCTTCTTTGTTTTGACTAGTAGGTTATATTAGGACCCCATTGAGGCTATACGGTTAACTAATTTATTTTGTACCCTTAGTATTTATTGAATGTTTAGAGCAGTGAAATCTTCCAACAGTTCCCAAACCTTGTGTTTGTAAGACAACAAATTGTTTTTGGTTACACTTTTTTCTCTAAATTGGTGAATTATAAATATCTACAAAAACTTGATTCCTCTATCTTTATCCAACTAGAGTCCTTGAATTAGGGCTTCATACTTAGCTACATTGTTAGTATAGTTGAATTCAAGTCTAAATGAGTATAATTAGCTCTCTTTCTATGGGGACATCAATCCAATTCCCACACCCACACCATTTTTACGTCTAGGGCCATCAAAAAATAACTACCACATCCCTTGAAGATCTTTAGTTGGTTTGACTAAATTTAGGATAATTTTACCTTTATCATGAGTACAATATGTCTCGAACCCTATTTTTTGTACATAGTCATAAGGATCAAATTGTAGGGCTGATCCCCATTCATCCAAATGAGTATCTAGAATCTCTTCTATAGGTGTTGCATTTTGTTGGTCCATTTTTTCCTCCTCTTTATCTTGTAATGTATATTTCATTTCTATGGGAGTAATAGGACTATATGGCCTTATATAATCTTTTACAATTGGCTCAGTTATTATTTTTACCCTAGTTCCATATCTTGTTCTAAGTATCATGTGATACTAATCTATAGATAGACATCCTCCCATATTTGCAATGAAATCTATTGAAAGACAAATGGCAAAGTAAGGGGGAAGATCTATGACTAAAATATCGAGTAATTGATAAGCTTGGGAAATAATGAATAGTGAGGTTCATTCCTTTTATGGTTCCTACTATTTAAATAGTAGTCCCATCTAGCTCAACTACTCCCTTATTTAGAGGTGTGTATTTTATTCCCAAAGCATCAATTATTTTCTTGGGCATTGTAGATATAATAGCCCTTGAATCCACCATGTAGTTATGTACCATATGTTTCCCTATTATGAGCAAAAGATAGAAGGGAGGAGGCTTATCATATTTACCTATTTTACTATCATCTTGAGGCTAACAAAAATTTATTATAGGTGTAGGTTCCTTGGCTAGAACATTTTTTGATAGCTAGAAATTCCTTAGAGCCTCCTATAACAAGTCCTTTATGTTAGTATAAATAGTTCTTCCCACATGGTGACATTTAGATTAGTCTTATTCATTTTTTTAACTATGCTAAAAGAGATATTACCAACCTTTGTTGATGCTTTCATAGGGGTTACATCCTATTTTACAATATTTGGAGTGGGAACCTTTGCTTTAAATTGATTTGTAGGTATAAAGGGTGGCCTTTACATTGTGTTACTCTTTATTGGTTCTACTACGACTTTAGAAGTTGAATATTGGTCTACCCTAGGGGGTGATTAGTTTTTATTTCTCTTTTCTTGAAATGTGTATTATCTTCTATAGGGCCTCCACTATTAAAA
The DNA here is from genome assembly GCA_037957365.1 of Torreya grandis. Taxonomy (NCBI): domain Eukaryota; kingdom Viridiplantae; phylum Streptophyta; class Pinopsida; order Cupressales; family Taxaceae; genus Torreya; species Torreya grandis. The sequence goes on from JARHVA010004759.1 coordinate 550,344, forward strand.
AATGCTTCATCTTGGCCTATCCCACCAAAACCATATTCCTACTAGTTTAGAAGAGTTTCTTCACTTTGAGTAGGTTCTTGTGTGTCTACTTTTTAGGAAGTAGATTATTCTCATTATCCTTACATATTTGTTATAACTTACACCATTAAGGCTTGACTAATTACACCATTGGGGCAAGTGTTCTGATTATGGAGCTAATTGAAAAGATAACACCACTCATACTCTTGAGCCAGATTATTTTAAATAGGGATAATGGCTTTGGAAGCTCCTAGCACTGGTAAAGCATGGGTGTTTAGAGGTCTTGGTTATAAATTCTATCCTTTTTACTAGTTGTTACCTTGATATGGCTACATATTCCCTTGATATGTAGGGTTATATGGTTGAAAAGGGTTATATGGTTAAAATTCTCACTTTAGATTTTTCACACTAGGGTTTGCATGAAAAAGAAACTTGAAATTTATCTCAATGTTATATTTTATTTAGAAAATCCAAGTGATCATTTAACCCTACATATCAAGGGTTATACTCACTCATTGGGCTAACTAACTAGGGGTAGCCTTCTATTGATTTGACATGATCACTAGGGAATTTGTAGGTGATATAGCTACACTAACTAATACTATAACCAAGGGAAACTCTTAGGAAAATGATACTATTTTATATTTAGTAGGTATCTATGAGGGTCTACCCTCACCAATAGTTTGTAAACCAATATATGCTCCAAGTGTCTGAGTTGTTTTAACCTCAATTGATGGTATGGATGAAATAGTGGAAATGGGGGAAGTGGAGATAATGAGAAAAACAATGCTTACTGGGGAAGTGGAGGATGGAATGAACATAGGTGTTATGAATTTAGGAACTACTAGAAGGGTGGAATCCAAGGCAATAAATGTGTCAATTAGGTGTGTAGGTCCACTCAAGGTTAGTGAAGTGAAAATAGTGGGTTGAGATGAAGGGGAAATAGTACTTATCTTTGGGGTTGAGGTGGACTATAGAACCATAGTCAAGATGATTGAATCTAATGTAATATACTATTGGGTGGTGTTGGCAATTAATTATGATAAAATGGAAGGAATTATAAATGGGATGGAAAGTGGGAGTGGATAAAATGGGGAAGGTGAGGTAGGAAGAAGGGAAAGTGAAGTGAAAACTTGAACTTCCACTATGGGGGGACCCTCATATTCCACTTGAATTTTTTTTTATAATTTCACTTAGATTATTAAGGTGGGTGGAGCAGTAGATGAAATGGGAAAAAGTGGAGGGGTTGACACTAGAGGTGGAGGAGTTGAAACTTGTGCAATAATGGGAACTTGATATGCTTCAGGAGTAGAGATAGCTAGTGGAGGTGTTAAAACCTCATATACAATATGTGTAGGATAAGGGGGAGTAGTAGAAATAGGATCTAATGATATAGGATCTAAATATGTAGACCCTTATGTTACTACTAATGTGTCTTCTACTGAAAGGTCAATAGGCTCATTTGTAGCTTTTTCTTATCTATTGGATTCTTCCTTTCTTGTCTTTATCTTTGTCTTATTCTTATTAAGTTCCTATAAAGGTTCATTAGGACCCTCCTTTGATGAATCAAGACCTTTTACCTTTAGCTTCAGGAGCTTCTCCTTAACCACTATGGTTTATTTTATGATTTTCACTTCTTTGCTCCTTAGATAATTGATGGTTTTGTTAATCACTGGGGCTATTTTATCAAATAGCGAGAAAAAATTAGGAACTAACCACCTTATTAGTGGTAGAGGTCTGGTAATGATCTATGTGAGGTACATTAGATCTACCTTGGATTTTTCATCCTCCAAGTCATTAAGGACTAGTGCTAGATCATAGTCCCTTAGTTTTTGAATGGACATTCTAGAATAGTCCCTCATTCTGACCATTTCATCATCATCATAGTCTTCCTAAAAATCCTCATAATATGGCACATGTTCATATATTTCCAATTGTAGTGAATTAATAACCTTATAATGTGGCTCAAAGTAAGTTTTGGATTCTATGGTCTTCAATATTACTTGGCGCATCTCTAGTTCCATAGTTTTGGCCTTCAAAAGAGATTGGCATGTATAATGACCAATAAAAATAGGGAATCATATATCTACCTTGTGTTTTTTTGAAATGAGTTTATGTGTATCCACTAACTACCTAACCAACTCCAACAATACCCATTTATAACTTACATATTGGGTAAGTGTGTAAATATAACCACTGAATCTATATGCTTGAATGTAGGAATAGGTGGGGAACTATATAAAGTAGGATCTGCATTTTGTAATTTCATATTTTTCCACTCAAGATAACTTTACCTTCTAAAGATGTTGACAAACATGATGATGATGATGATGATGATGATGTAAATTAAAGCATCATTAACTCTCATAAATTATTGTCTACTAGCCTAAAACACAAGATCAAGGTATTAGTTATAGACTCTAGTTATTTCCTTAAGGACTGTATTAAGGCCAAGAATAATCTTTCTTTGGAAAAGATATAGACATGTATAATGTTATATAAAATTTATTGGTCATTTGCACCTCCACCAACTAGCTATGGAAGGAATCACTTATTATTTGAGCCCAATATATCTGTTGCTTATTCTCTTTGATGATCCAAATATACTGGTACATCTAGTCCTAATAACACTTGGCATCAAGACTACCAGTGACTCTATGCAAAATTGTTATGATATCTCCCACTTCCTCTATAAAATTATACCTATACATATTCTTGAGAAATATGGTGGAGGAATTTTTGGGAGTCTTGAGCCATTATTTATTAATAATCTTCTGACATCCATCATTCTTCTCCTCATAGAAATGTGTAGATGTCTTTGGATTTATATACAAATAACTCTTAAACTCAGGGATGGAAAACACTATATTAATGAAATTAAGATCAAGATTTAGAACTTTCTCCCCTTTCTCAGTGAAGACTTGTCTCCTATCACAATCATAATGTTGATCTATTATGATGATCAACTCAGGGATTTACACAGAAAGATGAAAGTATATAACTTGTGGTAAAATAGAGTCATAGATACTCTAGATTTAATCATTTTTGAATTCTACACCTATCTTGGCCCAAAAATATCCTAGGTCAGTGTGACCTAAATATGTATCTATTATCTCTAACATATTGGATTATAAGTAAAAAATCACTCTAGGGCCCTTATATTTTAAATTCATTTCCTTGGGAGGTATGGAAACTAAATTTATTACTTTTAAGAAACCAACTATGAAAATTGGTAGAACTTGTAGGTGTCTAGAGCACTTGTATTCTTTGAGGGAGCTTGGAGGTGCTTAGATCATGTCTAGGGTCCACAATGCTTAAGGGATATAAAATCTCTAGTGGAATTAGAATGTTCTTGGAGTAGGTCCACTATCCATGGTGCACTAGAAGTTGGTAGGGTTTTAAGATGCTTGAGGCACATGGATCTCCAATGGAAGTGGGAGGTACTTGGAGGACATCCACTGTCCATGGTGATAAAAAAATCTTGTGGGTTTATCAAGTGTTTGAGGTAGGTCTAGTGTCCATGAGGATGTTGGGGAATATTTTAAGGAATATTAATTAGTTTTTTTAATATGATTTATATACTTAGAATATTCATTTGGGGAAGCCCTAATTTTGAATGTGAAATATCTGAGCGGAAAATAAGGGTTTTCCTTCTAGAAATGATATTTTGGGAAAAAAACCTTAGAGATGAAGGTTTTGGAGATGAAAAACTTATATTACCCTAGACTAACCTATAAACATGATTTTAACACAAAACAACCCTTCAAAGCAAATCCCTAACTAAATAACCCCAAGGGAAGCTTGATCTAAACTTGTAAGAAATGAAAATGACTAGAAAAGTTTCAAAATGAAAGAAAATAACATAAAGACATGAGGAAAGTATCATGAAATAAGTGAGGATGATGTGAATGGTTGATATGTAATGTGGTAAGAATTTTTAGGTACTTTTCAATGCATGGATCAAATCCTTCTTGTATGAAAAGGTCATTATTGGAGCTCTAAGATATACTTAGAAAAAATTCAAATGATAATCAATACATAAAATGAGCTAGTTTTATATGAAAAACCTTGCATTGATTTTAATCATGGTGGTTGGTGGTGAAGGTTAGACCTACTTGGATTAGGTCCAATCTCCATAGAAAGGTTGGTCTTGGTGAGAAGGCAGACTTGATATACACTTTGCACATTAAAAATGTGCAATGTGCACTTCTAATTCTACATTATATGGGAAGGGATATAGTGATTTGGAGGAAGTTGGACTTGCTTGAAGTAGTTACACTCTCCATGGTTGAGATGGTAGGCTTTTGTAAAAGGTATAACCCATGGGGCACTTTACATGTTTAAAACATGCAAAGTGTACTTGAGGTTCTTCATCTCACAATGTTATGAATTGGCAAGTGTTGGTAGAACATGGAGACCATGTTCACTTTTCATGTTTTCAAATGTCCAATGTGCACTTCAAGTCCTACATTCTATGGAAGGTGGTTATCAAAGGCTTGGTAGGACTTGAAGCCTATTGTTCACATTACACATTGTGAAAATGTGCAAAGTCCATGCCAAGTTTTAGATTTCACTAGATAGGGTACATAGAGGGATCTAGAACCCACCATGCATTTTGCATGTTTGAGAATGTGTAAAGTGCATGGTGAGTTATAGATTTTATGGTTTTGGATTTTAATGATTTGTGGGACTCAAAAGCTACAAAGCAATTTGCATAGGTGTGAATTGCATCTTGAGTTCTTGATTCTATAAGGTAAAAGGAAAGATGGGTTTTTGGAGGATTTAGTGTTTTTATTAAAAAAAAAGGGGGTCTCCCTTAGGGTGTTATATCTAAAGATATTTTTGGGACAAAAATATCAATAGGGTCTAATTGAGAGGTTTCATGCTTGCATTTACTTGCTAATTCCCATGGACTACCAAAACCATCTCTTTTTCTTCTTTAACCTCTATTGTAATATGTTTATAAATCTCCCTACCTATGATTAATTTGGTAACTCTCACTTTAATGTCAAAATCCATCAACTTTTTCACCCATCCAACTCTTTTCTCACTTATGTATTTGTTAAATATGAACTCCTTTATGCTTGGTGCAATAGCATTACAATGAATTTGCTTTTAGACACCATGTGTCTGAAATTTTTAAGCCCTCTCATAACAACAAACACATGATTATCAAATAAGGTGTATTTTTTATTCATATCCTTCTAATGATTTACTTAAAAAAGTAATTAGTTATTTTAGTCCTTCATCATTTTGCTACATGAGCATAATATAAATGACATCTTTTATGGAGAATGCATAAAATAAAAAGTCCTTATTAATTTTAGGGTTGAGGAGGGTGAAATATTGAGAGATGGCCTATTTTATGGCCTTAAAACTTCTTTTTCATTACCTACTCCATGAGAACTCCTTATTATTGAGAATTTCTTATATTATTAAGACTTGGCATTGAGAATGTCATTGATGTCAAAGGTTGTTCATGAGGAAACTTGAGAAGGCTTATGCATAAGATGCCCAATATTTTGCATTAAGGAACATGGTGGCCTATTAATATATATGCAAAGAAGAATAAGAGGATTTTTTAGGAAACTTGAGAATGTTTATGAAGCATTGAAACACTCAATATAACTTCAAAGTGAGTCTATAGGGGTAAGACCTATACCTATCATGCAACTAAACTACTTATAGACTCTAGCTGACCAAATAAGGTACCTGAAGTGTTGCCAAGACCTATGAAGGATGAAGAATAGTGTTAGAGAATGTGAGAAATTTCTTGAGAATGTGAGTGAATTGGAGAGTGTATACACAATATTTTCAAACTTTTATCAATTATTGATGATCTATATCTTCTAAGAACCCATCGAGTCTTAATATCTTTGAGTGCATGCATTAACAGGTGCACTAGGAAAGGGATGGATAGACCATTGGTGCTTCATAGGATTGTTATACCTTTTTACACTTTTTATCTACACATTTGTCTCTTGAAAAACATATCGCTAAGCTTGTTCTTTTTTATTGCACACTCAATCATTTCTTACCTTTTGTCCCCCTTTTCCTAACCTTAATCCCCTTTTGACTATTCAATGTAATAGGTTTATTGGGTCAACCCTATGCTATTTTGGGTAAAATTCATTTAGGTTTAGGGTCATCACTCAACCAACCTAGCCTGTGACCTAGTGAATTTTTGTCCATAATTATATTAGGTTAATTGGGTCGACCTTGTTTGTCAAAATTTTTATAAGGGGTTAGGGTTAAATCCACCTATATATACAAGTTCATTTTTCCATTATTTAAAAAAGAGAAGAAGTAATATATATTGTAAATCTTCTTATCCACCATTCTACTTGAGGATTAAGCTTAGGGTTTCATACTTTCTTTGGAGATATGGATCTTATCTTGTGAAGAATCCTTTTGGATGCATTGATAGGTTATGTAGTCTACATATGATTTATCCTTGTCATCCTTACACACTATAACAACCTCTTATGAATCACCTTGGCCAAGGGAGAGATTGATGTTCGATGGGTTCATCTTCAAAGGTAAGTGTTCCTAACTTTGTTCATCCTTTATAAGAATAGATAGATATGAATTTGTACTTCTCTTCTATGTATTAGGATTTTGTATACATTAACATGAGTATATGTCTTCTATGCATGTTTAATTTTGTTATGAATTAACCCCACTTTGTGCCACATGATTTGGTGAGCACTAGATTAGACTTTACTTCTTATTAGTTTAGTGAATATAAAACATATGACCTATTTAGGGTTATTGCATGATTGTGCTTGACTAGAAGATTTGGAACCCTCCCTAACATTGTGTATTATGATAAAATATATCCTAATTGAGTTTAGTGGATCTCCATATTGGTCATATTCCTAATTATATAATGTATCCCCAATTGAAGTGTAAGTCTAATCTATCTTCTTTGAGTTAGGTTTGATTTATAAACTTGATGTATTTTTTATTGAATACATTTTGGTTAACCTGACATGAATCTAACCCTTCCAAGTTTTCTTTCACATTTTTCATTATTTTATCATTTCATTTTATAGTTTTCTATATTTGTGATACTAGGTTAATAATCTTAGTATAGTTTATAAATTCTATGAATAGTTTTAACACATAGTCACATCAATACGGCTCTATTCTATTTGTGCAGGTCTTCATAAGGTACAGGATACTAGGTTGAATCTCTCAACATAGTACATGTTTTCACTTCTAGATAGGCTACTAGGTCAACTTTGTCAACACATTACACTTCCATAATTCCATAAAACATATTAGGTCAACATTGTTAGCATAATATTATTTATATGTTTCAATAAATAGGGAACTATAAAACTAGGTTGACCCATTTGACACAATTGGAAAAATTTACAATTATAAATCAAAGCACTTCAATAGTAATCTCACTTTCCTCTGCATCCTCTAGCCCACCAAGGTTCTTTTCTATCTTTCTCTATCATTTCTATTATTTATTATAGTTGTATTTTTCATAGTTTGTAACCTTTAAAACTATCTCTATACAATAAACTAGGTCCACTATGTCATCCTAGTTCTATATTCTTTCTTTTCTTTGGAGGACTAGGTCGACACTGTCGACATATTTCTTTAATATAACCTTACTTCAATAGTATATTAGTGACACTATCGACTCTATTTTATAATCTTTTTATACACTATCAACTAAATTAACACTATACTATGTTTGAAAGTTAGAATTAACACCTATATGCTAGTAATTAGCTCACACTTTCACCTTTTATTATTTTCATTCTTAGAATAGATCACATAGTCTAATTAGGTGGTTTTTGAATATACCATTTAGTTTAACTCTTTTCTATTTTATTGAACACACTACTAAATCAAATAATCTTAAAACACATTTAAATATTTGTCTACCCAAGGCCTACCTACTTAGATTTCATCACCAAGGGGGAAGTTGACTTGGTTTTCTAGCCAAGTATAAACACATGGTTAATGGTATATATTGGTAAATCACTGAACACCCTTATTTCTGAAATGTATGAAGTGAAGGGGTAGGCCCCAATACCAAGCTAGTACCATTACCAACATACATCCCTTCTAGCCTAAATGACCTAAAACCATCCATAGATTAATTTCTATTTCCTTATTTATATCCAACTTTCTGTCACAATTAAAATCATACTTTAACAATCTAACAACATTCAAGATGACCATTTAGTTAGCATTTACTTTCCAAGTTGACTACTTTCTCTTGCTTAATTATATGTTGTATTGTAGAAAATCTTGCATTGACTTGTTTTGGTGCAAGGTTTCAAATTGTGTGCCTCAATTGGATCATCCTCATTGACCTAATTGATTGTGTGTTTCCTTTCATTTATTTCTTTCAAAATTACTTTCAAAATATTTCTTGTTTTAGTATACAGTCATTCTATTCAACATAGTCTCTTATAGATTGTCTATTTCCTTACTTGCAATACTAGGTTAACCTTATTGACACAATATTATTTATACCTCCTAGGATACATTACTAGGTCAACCCTATCAACTCTATACCTTTTTCTACCTAATTTCTATCTAGGTTATAGAACTAGGTTAACCTTGTTAACTCTGTATCCCTATTTATTCAAAATTTTAACCCTTTTTTTTGTATTAGGTTGATCAAATTGACTATATAATTTTTTATGCCTCTTTGTTTTTCTTGCCTTTACATCACTTTTTATCTTATCTAACCCCTCTTCTTCATCATGAACTTCCTATTTGAAGACAACACTGAGTTGAATCTAATGAATATGATGAGTTTTTCCAACCCTCATAGGTTATCCTATAAGTAGATTAGGGATCCTCTCTTAGATGAGGACAATGTTCATATATCCACTCGTATAATGAATTATGGGCCCCCTCCCCATTCCTATTTGCTTGTTAATCTTCTCTTTTCACTTGAAGATCAGCCTGAATTAGAGTATACACATGAAATTCTCTTCTTTATCTCTAAATTTCCTCAACATCAAGGAAAGGATCCTTTTACCATTTACCATCTCATGATTAGTGATCAAGTTGAAGATATTTATTTACCTTCTCCCACATTCTCACATGTATTTTTGGATACTAACGTCCTTTCTTCTTAGCCTCTTCCCCCTATTTTAACCCCTTCCCATACCATGACTTCTTATTCTTTGACTTCCTCTACCTCTATGCCTATTATCTCCACTAACATGGTAGGTTCTACATCTAGCGGGACTCTTACAAAACCCACTCTCCTTAATTCTTCCACTACTACATCATTTTCTACCCATGGTAATCATGCTTTTAGTGCCTCCTCTTCTCACCCCTTAAATAGTCCATCTTTTTCCACATAATAAAATTATGTCACTAATGCCTCATATTTTAATAGCTATTCTCAAGCTCCTACCAACACCCATAGTGATACCCAAGCCACTACTTATAATTCTAATGTTTTAAAAAATACCAATAATATAACCCAAACCCACTAAATTTTATTACAAATGCTTAATCAAATGAATACATTTCAAGTGCATAATACAAATCAAATGATGTGAATTTAAAACCACCTTAGCCATCTACAAACCCACCCTTAATATATGACATGGGGCATGCATAATCAAAATGTCCCAACACCTTCTCTTTGGGATTCCCATGGTATTCTTATTCTTTAACCTCCTCTTATCAACAAGATGATCAAGAATCTTGAAATTGGACATCATACATCTCAAATATCTAATATAGATATAGGAGGCATCACTCCTACCATTTCTTACAATGGGTCAATTGATCCTACTTTTCATATGAAATTTTTTGGAAATCTATATAAATACTAGGTCAAATTAAATACCATCATCACTACCAAACTATTAACCAAGACTGTCATAGGTGATGATTTAGATTGGTATAACCAACTTAAAAATCATTATATGCTCTAGTCTAAGAGTTCTAAACAAATGATCTCCTTGAGAATACCTTGGCCCATTTTATCAATTATAAGTAATTTGAAAATGATACTATCTAATATTTCATTAAAAAGTAGAAAATATTATCCAATAAATATGAACATAACATAGCCAATGATAACCTTTTCTCATATCTTTACCAATGCTCTCTTTGCAAAGTTATAATATCAGGTCTAGACTCTCTCTCCATGTACTTTAAAGGATGATATTAACCAAGATAAACATCAATACTTCCTTATTCATCAATTCTATCCATCCCAACCTTATACGGGTACTTGTATCTTACTAAAAAACAAGAATCATCATGCTACCCATGATGTTGTCACAGACTCTTATGATACTATTCAAGTTGTTGTTCCTAACTAATCTTTGAAACTAGCTCCCCCTTCTCAACAATTCACCAATCCTCATTTCTCTTCACCTAATAACATCGATGTTCAAAAACTTTTATCCTTAGCCAAATTACTAACACATATACCTAGGCCTCTCCCATGATAACTTGATCCCCCTCATCCTCATAAATCTTGGTATGATACCAATAAATTTTTCTGGTTTCATGTTAGTTGGGGTCATTCTCATGAGACTTGTAGGTATCTTCATAATTTATCCATGGATTTTCTTCTTGGTCCTTATTTTGACCATGATTATTCATTAGAAAATACTAACAAGACTATGGCATTACTTTAAAATCCTAAAAAACTAATACTAAATCTCAATCTTTGAATCAAGCTAATTCTCATTTGTCCATCTATAAATATCCTATTCCAAATCACCAAGATAACCAAGACAAGCCCACCCCTTTCACCAATAATTTAGATACTCTTATTGACCCAACTCTAGAAGACAATGTGATTAATATGACCAATATGTGAAGGGTGATTGATTTCATTGATCCTCAACCTATCTATACACCTCTATTATATCAAACATTATATGTTATCTAATATTCTTCTGTAGCTCACTTAAATGAGTTGGGGAAAGATGAACTTATAAATTTTGATGAACCAACTTCCAACTCTTCCCTTGGATAACACTTCTCATACTATTTCTACCATCCATCCATCTTCCTTACCCAACACCAATGAAACTTAAATATCCATCAACACTTCTTCTAACACTTCTCAAAACCAACCTACATCAAATAATTCATGCTCTCAACATAATTTACAACCTTGTTTTATACTTCCTACCTCTTATCAAAATAAATTCTAATGTACTTTAGGTCCTCTTTCTGAGGACCTATTTCAATGTTATGTACCTCTTTCTAACAATCTTCTTATGGGTTATGATGAGCGGGATCCTATCACAAAACTCACTAATCTCCCATCCCAAATCCCATTTATTGATCTTATGAATACCTCTCCACATCATCAAAACCATCTTATGTAAATTTTGTTCAAAATGAACATCCTTCATCCTCACTTAGTAGGATGCAAAACAACCTTATCTAGATATGAAGATAACATATTGCAACAATGCAAAAATATGTCCATCCATATTGATGAAACAATGGGCACATCTCTTTCCCTTAAATTTCCCAATGCTTCCATGCTTGTTGATTACATTATACTTCATGTAGATGATCCTCCTCTATTTATTAGTGTCCAAATTGGTGATATCCAAGTTAAGCATGCCTTGATTAATAAATTTTATGAAAACTGTATTTCCTCTCTCAATTTTATCAAAACCCTTAGATATTTCCAATGCAATCTAAAATCCACATAAATATGTCAAGGCTATGATCAAAGTAAAATTTCTCTTTTAGGTTGTGTGTGGCTTGCCATTACCATCCCATCTATCATCGTTTGCATGAAGGTGATGATATTTAACTTTTATTTATATTACAACATTATTCTTGGTAGGCCATGAACTCATAGTATGAGATCAATTACTTCTTTTTCTTGCTAATGCATTAAATTTCCTCATAATGGATCCATCTATAAAATTCAAGGTAATACTAATCCTTGGAATTTTTAACAATTATAAGACTATGGTGTCTTCAAAATTCCTACTCTTGAACCTTTGAAAAGTGTTCTATTTCATGAGTCTCCATGATTTAAATTTCCCATCAATTCCACTCGAGGTTATAATGGTCATCCCAAACTCATTGGGAACATTCTTCCTAACCTCTTTGATTGTAATGAAGATGAACCTGATGAGATCAATATCAACATAAAAATTTTGATCTCTCACCTCATCTCATCTTTTAGCTTCTCACTTATTTGAAGCCTCATTCTCAACCTCCTTGTGATGGCATACCCATTATCTTAACTAAGACTCAACATTCCATTCATCACACCTCATCAGATGACAATGTCATCCCTACCTATGTCATTGATCTTCATATGCCTAATTATGATGATGGTTATACCTTAGATGATCCATTATTAGGAAATCTTGTTTAGGCCCATGATGATGAGGCTATTCATTATCATTCCTCTTTGCTTCAGTTTTTTAGTATATCTTCCCATGTTCCATCATATATCATTCTTCATTTTAGAATTTTTCCTCTTTATCATAGGGTAGAGATGGTATTAAAACCTATAGTTTATGAAGAAACTTGTAGGATTACGCTTATGGATCATGGTATGATTGGGACCTATCACTTTACTAGGTACCATGAACCCTATATCCTACTTATCCTTGATATGTATGAAGCTCTCCTTTAGCCTTCTATAGACCCCACCCCTCCCTAAATAGAGATTACTTTAGATCCCATTATTACACCCACTTTAGCTAGTTTTATTCCTTATTTTGATCCCATTTCTCCTTCCATCGATCCTTATCCAGTCCCTTCAGTAACATCACCTTCTCTCAGTGATGGTTTGCTTCCTTTATTAGAGCTAGCTCCTTTGCCCACCAAATGGGTAATTATCCTTCCCAAACTCCATCCATTTTTGTTACGCCTCCTTATATGAGTACCTATACCAAGTATACTCATAAGTATATCTATTGCTTCCATGGTATAGATAACCATTGATCCATGCATTATTATAAGATGTAATAATATAATGATAATTTATATCTTTTTACACCTCAATTCTCAGATAAGACCATACCTCCCATGAAGGTACTACCTAAATATATTCCTAAGTATGGAGAGGTGTATTATCTTTAGAATTAATATGGCACTCATCATATCAATCATTGTCATATCCTTTAACAACACTTAAATATCACCTTTTATACACTTGTTTTATGCAATCAAAAATGCATCATGTCTATAAATCAATCCTATCTTAGAGAAGATAGAGCATACTACACTTACAATTAGGGATACACTTATTAAGTGGGAGCATGACCAATATGGGGATCTACTATACCTAATTAGGGGATCACTTATACCAACATATCATGCTAGGAAGGGTTCTAAAGCCTAAAGCCTAACATAATCATACAAAAAATCTAATGGAGTCATAAGGTTTACAACATTTCACTTATTCTAATAGCAAGAAAGTAAATATAAGTTAGTGCACACCAAATCTTGTGGCATAAAGTTGGGGTTAGAAACAATAAAAAATTAAACTAAACATGTCTTAGAAGACATATACTCACATCAATGTATATGAAATCCTAATATGTGGGATAAGAATACAAATGCATTTTCTATCTAATCTTTTAAAGGAGAAAAAATGTTAGGAATACTTACCTTTGAAGATGAACCCATTGAGCCTCGATCTCTCCCTTGGCCACAGTGCTTTGTAAGAGATTATTATGGTATGTAAGGATGACCAATATAAATCAGTTCTAGGCTATATAACCTATCTAAGCATCCAAAAGACTTCTCTATAAGATAAGATCCATATCTCTAAAGAAAGTATGGAACACTAAGCTTTATTCCTCAAAAAGAATGGTCAATAAATAGATGTTTTCTCACACTTCACTATTATTCTTCTCTTATGAAATGGTAGGAAATGAAATTATATATATAGGTAGATCTTGCCATAAATCCTTCTAGGTAATTCAAATATATAGGGTTGACCAATCAAACTAGTGTATTTTTAGGGATAAATCAGTAGGTCTAATCTAGGTTGGCCAAAAGTATAACAAGCTAAGAAAGTGAAAAATACCCCTAAACTATACTAGGTTAGCCTAGTCGACCTAACACAACCAACTATCCAAAAGGGTGTTAAGGTAAGAAAAAGAGGAATAGAAAGAGGAAAAGACTAGAGTAGGTAGGAATGAGAAGAATATTCTTAGGGTAAATGGTTTTAAGAGATAAGTGTGTAGAGGACAAGTGGTAAAAAGGACAATAATCTTATAAAGCATCGATGGTTTGCCCACCCCTTTCCTAATGTACCCTTAAGGCATGCACTTAGAGAGATTGAGACTTGATAGGGTCCTACAAGATACAAAGTGTCAATAGTCAATAAAATTTTGAAAATATTGTGTTTACATATTCCCCACTTGAATCTCATTACGTGTCATGTTAGTACAACATGGAATGGTGCTTCAAGATAAAACATGATAATACACAATGTTGATGCTAAGTAAAGTGAAGTAAGCAAAAAATAAGATAAATGAAAGGATTGAATTGAAAAACACATAATTTTAACTTATATTAGAGTTATAGATAAATAATTAGACTATAAGAAATGTGAAGGTGTCCAATGTAGAGAACACTATATAAACCTATAGAAGTTAGTGCAAAAATTAGCCAAAAATGAAACAAATTGGAATATA
>JARHVA010004759.1:572500-585000 GCA_037957365.1 Torreya grandis
TTTTGTCTAATGATGGGGAAGAAGGATGTAGGGTGTCAAGATAATTCCACAACTTACAATAATGGGTAGAAGAATGGTTCTCTATCCCATGGAAGCAACACATACATTTGTGAGTGGTTTTAGTAGAATCACTCATAGAAGGAGGTAAAACAAGAGTGGAAGAAGTTTAAGAACACTCATCAGCCCATTTGGTGGGTAGAGGAGACATCTTAGGCAAATGAAGAAAACCATCACCAAGGGAGGGTGATGATGAGGAAGGAATCGAACTAGACTCAATGGAAGTATCAATATCACTAGAAGTAGGGGTAGGCTTGGAAACAATAGGAGAATAAATAAGATCAACTATAGTATAAATGGGAAGAGGCTCAAATATAGATGGCTTTACTAAGGGAGGGGTGGGATTCATAATGGGCCTAAAGAGAGTTACACTAACATCAAGGGTAAACCAACTATGAAGGTTAGAGTACCTAGAAAAATGGTAAGGCCTAATCATATAATGATTCATGAGCATAGTCTTACATGGCTCCTAAGAAACTTAAGGTGTTGATTCCATCTCTACCCTATGATAAAGGGGAAAAATGCAAAAATTATGAACTATAAGTGAAGGAAAATGATGAGATGCATGAAAAGACTCAAGTAAAGAAGAATTATAATAGATAATCTAGGCATCATGGGCTTAGATAAGACCACCAAATAATGGATCATCTAAAGAATAATCATCATCATATTCTAGGGGTCAAGATCAATGACATATGTAGGGATAACCTTGTCATCTAATGAAGCATGGTGAATAGAATGCCTACTCTTAGTCATGACTATGGGAAGGTCATCGCAAGGAGGTTTATGAAAATGAGGCTAAAAATAAGTAGGAATATATGAGGTGAGATGAGGTGAGAGATTATAAGTTTTGATCTTTAAGTTAATCTCATTGGGCTCATCATCATCAAAATCTAAAATATTAGGATTAATCTTAACAATGAGCTTAGGATGCCCATTGTAACCACAGGTTAAATTAACAGGAAAGTTGAGACACTGAGTTTCATAGAATGGAACACTTGGCAAAATTCCAAGAGTAAGAATCTTAAAGACACCATAATCTTTAAATTATTCAAAAATACAAGGGTTAGTGTCATATTAAATCTTATAAATGGTTCTATTATGAGGAAATTTAATGCATTGGTAGTCAGAAGAAGTGATAAATCTCATGTGGTGAGTCCACAACCTACCAAGCAAGATGTTATAAGAAAGGGGGAAGTTAAATATCATCACATTCACATAGATAGTGATAGGTGTGATAGTAATGGGAAGCCACATGCAACCTAGAAGACGAATTTTATTTGTATTGTATCCTTGGCATGTGCTACATGTAGACTTGAGATTGCATTCAAAATATCCAAGATTCTTAATAAAATCAAGAGAAATGACAGAGGTACTGGAACCCTCATAGATCAATGGACACTTAACTTAGATATCACCAATTTAAATTCTAATAAATAAGGGAGGATCATCTACATGAAGCATAATCTCATTAAAAATCATATATATGATACTAGATCATGGAGAAAGAGAAGCGTTTATAGTTTCATCAATATTGATAGATGTCTCTTCACATTGTTATAAAATACTATCTTCAGAACCAAATAAAGCTACTTATGATTCTATTAGGGGAGGATGAGGGACATTCATATCAAATAAGAGCTACATGAGATGATTTATATAATGTGGAGAAGTCCTCATAAGTTCAATAAATATAATATAAGATGGGATACTAGTGAGTTATGTAATGGGATCCCTTTCATCATAGCCCATAAGAAGGTTATTATATATAGGTGCATAATAGTTAAGGATATCCTTGGAAGGAGAAGCCAAAGTACATTGGAATTTTTTTTGATAAGAATGATAAGAAGATTGAGAACAAGGTGGTAAATCATGTTGATATGATGAACTAGTTGGTTTAAGTTGATTTTGAGAAGAAGAAGAAGAAGTGTTAGTAGAATCTTAATTATTATTAGCATTGGAATATGATAGAAGAGTGATAAAAATAGAATGGGATGTGTTATATAATGGAGAATAAAAAATTTGATCATCAAGTAAGATATTCTTTCCCCAACTCATTTAAATGAGTTGGAGAATAATCCTAGATAATGAAATATGTCTTATGTGAAGAAGTGTAGATGGGTTGGGAATTAATTAAATCCAACACCCTTCATATATTAGTCATGATAACAACATTATCTTTAGAAGTTGGTTCAATAAGACTTTCTATGTTATTAGTGGAAGGGGTGGGCTTGTCTTGATTGTCTTGGATAGGTTGATAATTAGGTAAAGGATCTTTATAGATAGCCAAATGAGCATTTGTTTGATTCAAGTCTTGAGTTTTTTCATTTGATTTATAGTTCTTAAAAGAAATCTCATAGGCTTGTTGACACTTATGGAAAATGGAATCATGATCAAAATTAGGTCCAAGAATAAAATCCATAGCTAAATTATGAATTTGTCTATAGGTCTCATGAGAATGACCCCAACTAGTGTGAAACCAACAAAACATGTTTGGATCATACCAAGATTTCATAGGATGGGTAGCATCAAGATCACATAAAAGATGCCTAGGTAGAAACTTAAGTAATTCATGTGAGTATAGATGTTTATAAACATTGATGTTAATGGGTGAAGAAAAATGAGGATTATTATATTATTGATAAGGAGTTGGTTTTAAATAAGGGTTATGAATGAAAGCTTAAACATTGTTAATGATATCAAAAGAATCAGTAATACCATCATCAGTGATATTGTGGTTTTTATTCCTAAGTAATAGACAAGGACCCACAGAAGGTTTGGGTGGCTTGAATTGATGCATTAGGAAATCTTGTCATTTATCTTCATAAATAGCCTCCTCCAAGGTACATGGAGAGATAGTGTGGACTTGATATTAAAGTTTAGGAAATAGAGTATTTGTAAATAGATGAAAAGGTTGTCATCTACCATGTTATGTTCACATTTGTTTGACAAAGTCTTCCATCTCTTAACAAAGACTTGGGTAGTTTCATTCTCATGTTGTTTGTAATTAATGAATGGGCCAAAGTATTTTCAAGAAGATCATTAGTTTAGAATTATTCAACTAAAACATTTACTAAGTCCTCTAGACTAGAAATGAAATGATCTCTAAGTTAATTTTACCAATCCAAGTCATCACCTATGAGGGTTTTGGCTAGGAGCTTGGTAGCAGAAAAGGTGTTTAATTTGACCCAATCCTTGTAAATATTTCCAAATGTCTTAAAGTAAAGGGTAGGATTAGTTGACCCATTGACCCATTATAAGAAATTATAGGTGTTATACCTCCTATATCAATGTTGGAAATTTGAGTAGTGAGAGATGAATTTTATAGATTCTTGATGGTTTTATTGACTAAAAGAGGTTGAGGAATGATATAGCCTTGAGAATATCAAAGAGGAGGGGGAACATTATAGTTATGTGTGCCCTAATCCATTAGTTACAGATGAGATTAAAGTTTAAGGAGGTGGTTTTTAATTCTTATCATTTGATTTATGTTATGTGCTTGAAAGGTATTCATTTTATTGATAGTTTGTAACAAAATTTGGTGTGTTTGATTAACATTAAAATCATTATAATTGGTATTTCTATTTTTATTACTAGTTTGGGTACCACTATTAGTGTTGGTATGATCTTGAGAATAATTATGAGAATTTGAGGCACTAGTAACAAAATTCACTTGTGAAGCAAAAGATGGACTAGTGAATGGTTGAGAGGAAGAAACATTAGAAACATGATTGCCCTGGGTAGAAAATAATGAATTAGTGGAAGGATTAAATATGGTGGACCTTATGAGAGGTCCACTAGATTTAGAGCCCTCCATGTTAGTTGAGATACTAGGCATGGAGCTAAAAGAGTTTAGAGAAGAAGATGTCATGGAATAAGAATGAGTTAAAATTGAAAGAAGTAGTTGAGAACCAAATAAAGTGGTACCTCTAAATATTGTATTGAATGTAGGAGTAGGTGAAAGAGGCTCTTTAGTTTGATGACTAATCATGAGGTTGTAAATGGTATAAGGATCATTTACACTATGTTTAGGAAATTTAGAGATACAGAAAAGCATTTCAAGAGTATAATCTATCTCAGGTTGATCTTCTAATGAGAAAAGAGGATTATGTTGTGAATAGGTATGAGGAGAGGTCCCATAGTTCATTGTGTGAGTGGAAATATGAACATTACTAGCATCCAAAAGAAGAGACCTACTCTATTTATGGGAGACCCTATTAGGATTGGTGAAGTTCATCATGTTTGTTGAATGTAAATTAGTGTCATTATCCAATAGAAATTCCACGATGAAAGGAAAATAAGAGAGATGAGAAATCAAAGGTCAAGTAAGTGACTAAAATTTTACAAGGCTAACTAGTTTGATCTAGTACAAAAATAAGGATTGTAAAAGTATACAGGATTGATTGGGTCGATCCAGTATAATGTATAGAAGTTGGAAAAACTACTAGGTCGATTGGGTCGATCTAGTATAGAAAACATGGAATTTAAGAAGCTTAAAGACAAATTATAAAATGAAATAAGATAACTTTGAAAGTAATGAAAAGTAGTAAGTATTGAAAGGAAATAGATAGTCAATTAGATTAACACTAGCCAATCCAATTTGTTAAGTTATGGAGCTAAAAGCTTCAACTATGCAAATGAAAAGGAGGATGCTAAAGTTCTAAAAGTAGGAGCATTAGTAGTATGACCAATGTCAGTCATGATGTATGCAGAAGGCAACCAGCATCGGTAGGGAGTCAGCCGATGTTGGTCAGCACTAGTTAGACAGGGACCAACATCAGTCGCATGTGTGTTCCAGAATTGTTCATTGCACGAATAGTTAGTTTGTTAAACTGAGTGTTTGCATGTAAAGGCTATTTTGAGTCTTGAGCTATGTGTCTATTATTAATAAACTAAGATTCTAAGTTATTGTTTAAGTCTGGGATCTATTTATAGACCCATTGGCATGTATTGTAATTATGAGCTGAAAAGGAAGGCAAGGAAGATCCTTCCATTGTAAGATCATTGAGTTGCAGGTTGTTGCAAGCTCATAGGAGATCTACATGTGTAATTATGGTCTATTGAATTGTAGGTTGCAGGTTCATGGGAGATCTACTTGAAGTACTTTAGAGTGCTTGGTACTGGTAGGGTTATTATTGACTGGTTGGAGAGTTGAACACCAATTCTGTGTGTGAGTTGTGTGTTGGGACCGTTTTTGGTAGGAGAGTGAACTTTTGAAGAAGAATTACTATACACTTGAGGTGTGGCAAGCCTCTATAAGGTGGAAGAGTGTGGTGTCTCTTTATTTTATTCTTTTCTATATGAATATTAATACAAGATTGTATATTGTCTCTCATATTTTATGTTATTTGTGAATTCTAGTTATTTGTACTTCTGGATAATTCCGCATGTTTAATTGCTTGTATTTGGTAATCATATTGTGCTCTTTCTAAGGAGCAAGATCCTAACAAGTGGGATCAGAATAGATGTGTTGTTCTTGGATTCCTTGACAATTGGTATCAGAGCTTTTGGTTGGGATACTAACAGGTTGGATTAGGTCTGGTTAGTGTGTGTTGATTACAGGTTACTCACAGGGTTTTTGTTTGAGTGGGAGTAGAGCAATGGTAGAAGATAGTAAGCTAAGAATGGAGAAGTTTAATGGCAAGAACTATCAATTATGGAGGATATAGATTGAAGATTATCTGTATCAGAAAGATTTGTACTTACCGTTGGGTGGGGCTGATTGCAAGCCTTGGGATATGAAGGATGAACAATGGGAGGTTCTTGATCGAAAGGCTCTAGGATTTATAAGGTTGAGTATTGCATCATCTGTGATTTCAAACTTATCACACGCTAAGACAATTGTAGAGTTGATGGAATCTTTGGAAAATTTATACAAAAAACCCGCTTCAAATAAGGTATTTCTTATGAAGCAATTATTTAATTTGCAAATGTTGGAAGGTGGATCTATACATAGTCATCTTAGTGATTTCCATGGTTTGGTAAACCAGTTAAGTTTAGTCAATATTGTTTTTGATGATGAAATTAAGGCTCTCTTAATCTTATGTTCATTACCTATAAGTTGGGAGAGTTTGGTAATAGCAGTTAGCAATACTGCGTCTGCTTTAAAAATCTTAAAAGTGGATGATATTGTGAGTGTGATCTTGAATGAAGAGATATGCAGGAAAATCATAGGTGAATCATCAGGGAATGCTTTGAGTGTTGAAGGCAGAGAAAGCAAAGAGAGAAGATAGAGCATGGGAGATCAAGGTCAAAGATAGGTAGGAGATCCAAGTCCAGGTATGGTAGAATAACCTACTAGAAATGTGGAAAGCAAGGGCACTTAAAGAGAGATTACAGGTTGGGTGAAGATCAACATGAAGGACATGAAGAAGAAGAAGTAGATGTTGCAGATTATGTTACATAGGATGCTCTAGTATGTTCCTTAGATAAAGTAGAATCTTGGGTTTTAGATTCTAGTGCCTCTTTTCATGCATCCCTAAATAGGGAAATTTTTCATGCGTATGTCCAGGGAGACTTTGGAGAAATTTGTCTAGGGGATGGTAAGCCTTGTCAAATGTTTGGAAAAGGGAAAGTGAAGCTGAAATTACAGATAGGTAACACATGGGTGTTGAAGGAGGTCATGCATGTCCCAGTTCCGGAGTAGAATTTGATTTTTGTAAGAATTTTGGGTGATGAGGGTTGCACAATAACTCTCACAGCGAACTCTTGGAAGGTTACCAAGGGTGCACTTGTTATAGCAAGAGGTAAGAAAGGAGGTACGCTTTATCTATCTACTTATATTACTAATTCTCTTTTTGGGTTATCTAATTCAGTTGTAGATTCGAAGATGTGGCTTAAGAGGCTTGGTCACATGAATAAGAAGGAGATGCATGTTCTTGAGTCAAAGGGTATGCTTTCAGATTTGAAGAGCATAGATCAAGATTTATGTATGCAGAAGAAGAAGGTGACGTTTCTTGAGGAATCTGATGTTAGTGACAAGAACAGGAAAGCCTTGGTTTTCAAGGAGAAGATGATGAATAGAGTTTAGCACAAGGGGCAAAAGAATTTTGAGTAGAGCAAAGGTGATTTGGACAAGGGTTTGATCCAAAAGGAGCTCATGGGTAGAAGTCAGTTCTCACAAGAAAAACATAGAGACCGACGTCGGCTAGAAAACTAGCATTGGCGTCCAGACAGGGACCGACGTCGGCTATGTGCAGCCTGACATCGGTGACTCAGGGACAGATAAACACTAGTGTTGGTCAGGGGGAACTGACATTGGTGATGAGGTAGTCACATGAAATTGACGTTGGTTGGGTGTAGACTAAGATGTGACTGGCATCGGTCACTGAGACAAATTTTGGGTGGATAACAAGCTGTTAAGGAGTCTCAAGCACCCATATGGAAGACTTAAATGGTAAGTAAGCCTCAAATTCATCATTTCCCTTCTTTACACTACTTGTTTCTCACTTATGGTAAAGAACCAGGAAGTTATTAAAGAAGTAGAGCAGGTAGATCCACGAAATAGTGGGAGCTTGGCATGGATGAAGGATGTGATTCCTTGGAGAAGAACCAAACAGGAGTTTTGGGTGGAGTTGTCAGTTAGAAGAAAGCACAGAGAGACGAATGGATGTTTAGGATAAAGAAGAGCGGGAATGAACATGTGAGATAGAAGGCTAGGGCATATGGTCATGAATAAGCTGCAAGGCAATGGAGGTTTGATCATTGTGTTTCTCTTTACCAGGTTGGATAATATTAGCTACATTATCCTATTATTGTATGATGTGCTTATTGCAGGGTTACATATACATGGTATTGCTAAACTAAAGGTAAAGCTAGTTCAGAGGTGTGTCATGAGGAATCTAGGAGTATCAAGGTTCTTTAGCATGAGTTTGTTCTAGGGACATGGAAGGTCATATGTTGACTTTGTTTTAGGATGATTGTGTGAGACCAGTTAGCATGCCGATGGTTGGACAGTTCACAGAACAGTGTCTTGATTCACATAATGAGGTTAAGTGCATGGTATGTACTAGACCTAAGTTTTCCCAAGCAGTGGGAGTTGTCACAAGTTTGAAGCCAATCTAGGAAAGAAGCATTGAAGGGCAATTTAGTGGAATCTTAGAGGGACCAACAACAGGTGCACATGCTATGCAAGGTCAAGTTATTTTCTACATGGTTTGTAGATGTGGATGTGGCAGGTGATTTGGATGATAGGTGTTACACCATAGGATTTGTGGTGGTTTGTCTTCAAGAGTGATCTTGAAGAGGGATACAAAGCCAAGGGAACAAACTAGATGATGTAAAGGTATAGGTATAGTTGCTGCTATTTATCTCTAAGTGGGGGATTGTTAGGTTGTGGAGCTAAAAGCTTCAACTATGAAGACAAAGAGGAGGATGTTGAAGTTCCAAAAGTACCAACATTGACAGTATGACTGATGTCGGTCATGATGTATGTAGAAGGCAACCGGTATTGGTAGGGAGTCAGCTAATGTCAGTCAGCATCAGTCAGACAGGGACCGACGTCGATTGCCTATGTGTTCTAGAACTGTTCATTGCATGAATACTTAGTTTGTTGAACTGAGTGTTTACATGTAAAGGCTATTTCAAGTCTTGAACTACGTGTCTATTATTAGTAAACTAAGAGTCTAAGTTATTGTTTAAGTCTAGGATCTATTTATAGACCCATTGTCATGTATTGTAATTATGAGCTGAAAAGGAAGGCAAGGAAGATCCTTCCATTATAAGATCATTGAGTTGCAGGTTGTTGCAAGCTCATAGGAGATCTACATGTGTAAGTATGGTTTATTGAATTGTAGGTTGTAGGTTCATGGGAGATCTACTTGAAGTACTTTAGAGTGCTTGGTATTGGCAGGGTTATTACTGATTGATTGGAGAGGTGAACACCAATTCTGTGTGTGAGTTGTGTGTTGGGACCATTTTGGTAGGAGAGTGAACTTTCGAAGAAGAATTACTATACACTTGAGGTGTGGCAAGCCTTTGTAAGGTGGAAGAGTGTGGCATTTCTTTATTGTATTCTTTTCTGTATGAGTATTAATACAAGATTATATATTGTCTCTCATAGTCTATGTTATTTGTGAATTCTAGTTACTTGTACTTCTGGATAATTACGCATGTTTAATTGCTTGTATTTGGTAATCATATTGTGCTCTTTCTGAGGAGCAAGATCCTAACAAGTGGGATAAGAACACGTGTGTTGTTCTTGGATTCCCTGACACAATTGAAACACACAAAGTAAAATCTTTCACTAATGCTAGATAATGAAATATTTTGCACACACAATTGAACAAAGAGTAAGCAAACAAATTGAAAGTTAAATATAACTAATTGGTCAACCTGATTATTAATTATATTATTAAGATATGATTTTAAATGTGATTGGAAGTTGGCTATAATTAAGGTACTAGATAGAAATTTAAGGATGGTTTTATGTAGTTTGGGTTGAAAGGGACTATAGTGGAAATGATATAGGCTTGGTATTAGGGCCTACAACCTCAATTCACACACTACAGTGATAAGGGTGTTAGGTGATTATCTAGAATATACCATTAACCATGCTTTATACTAGATTAGAGCATCAAGTTGACTTCCCCCTTGATAAAATCCAAGTAGGTTGACCTAGGGTAAAAAAAGTGTTAAAGTGTTTATTTATATTATGTGATTTGGCCATGTGTGCATAAAATAGAAATAGTAAAACTAAGTGATTAATTAAAAATACCCTAATTAGACTATGCGTACTATTCTAAGCATGAAAATAATAGGAAAATAAAGGTCTAAACTAATTACAAAAAGATATGAGGTTAATTGAAATTTTGAAATAAGGTATAGAGTTGACATTATATGCACAAAATATAGATCAAGGGTGACAGGGTCAAACATGTACTATAAAATCAAAGCCTAAAAATGAAATAGGTTATCAATGTTAATACAATTATTTCAAATAGCACATAGAACTAGGTTAGTAGTGTTGATTTAGTTGACTGTGCAAGGGAAGTTTTTAAGAATAAAAACTATGAAAGGAAATACAAAAAATAAAGAAACATAGATATAAAAAGGAACCTTGGTAGATCAAAGATGCAATGAAGAAATATTGTTGATGAATAAACTTGAAGTATGCTTGAGAAACCTACAAAATGGGTTGATAGAATTGATCAAGCTATATAAGAACCTGTTGAAAAAGAGATGAAACTATAAGGGGTCAATTGGGTTAACCTAGTAGGCTGAACTAGGTATCTAAAAGGCTAGAAACCTATACTAGGTTGATTGTGTTGATATAATTACATGTTCCTAGAAACCTATGCATGGGTAAAAATAGCTAGGTCAATATAATTGATCCAGTATGTCAAAATATATGATGAAAATGATGATCAAAAGAATGACTAAAAGAATGAAAAAGTGAAAGAAATCTTGCAAGGGTTAGTCTCACATTGGGTTCGCTAGAATATATATAATTAAAAATACATCTTGTCTATAAATCCATCTTAGATCAAATAAGATAGATCATAACTACACTTCTGATTAGGGATACACTTGTTAAGTGGGGGAAAGATCAATATGGGGATCTGCTAGATCTGATTGGGGGATCACTTGTCACAACATATCATGCTAGGAAGGGCTCCAAATCCTACAATCTAACACAATCATATAATAACCCTAATGCAATCCTAAGGTTTAAAACATTTCAATTATTCTAATAGCAAGAAAGCAAATCTAATCTAGTGCACACCAAAGCTTATGGCAAAAATTCAGGGTTAGAAATAGTAAAACAAACTAAAATAAACATGTACTAGAAGAGATATACTCGCATCAATGTATATGTAATCCTAATACATGGGAGAAGAATACAAATGCATTATCTATCTACTTTTTCAAAGGAGAAATAAAGTTAGGAATACTTACCTTTGAAGATGCACCTGTTGAGCCTCAATCTCTCCCTTGGCCAAAGTGTTTCATAGGAGATTGTTTTTGTATGTAAATATAACCAAGATAAATAAGCTCTAGGCTACACAACCTATCTAATCATTGAAAAGACTTTTATAAAAGACAAGATTTGTATCTTCAAATAAAGTATGGGACCCTAAGTTTTATTCTTCAAGTAGAATGGTCAATAAGTAGATTTTCACTTACACTTCTTTTCTATTAATTATTCTATTATGAAATGGTGGGAATGAATTTGTATATATAGGTAGATATTACCCTAAATCCTTTTAGGAATGTCAATTGTAAAAGGTTGACCAAGTCAACCCAATGTGTTTTTGAGTACAAATCACTAGGTTTGAGCTAGGTTGGCTAAAAGGCTAACAATCTAAACAAGTGAAAAATACCCCTAAACTATATTGGTCAACCTAGTCAACCTAATACAACTAACTATCCAAAAGGGTGTTAAGGTGAGGAAAGGAGGAATGAAAAGAGTAAAAGACTAGAATAGTTAGGACTGAGAAGAATAAGCTTAAGGTAAATGGTTTTAGGAGAAAAGTGTGTAGATTGTAAGTGGTAAAAGGGATAAACATCTTATGAATCATCGATGGTCTGGCCACCCCTTTCTTGATGCACCCCTTAAGACATGTACTTAGAGAGATTAAGACTTTAAATGTTCTTGTAGGATACAAAGTGTCAGTAATCAATAAAAGTTTGAAAATATTATGTGTATACACCTTCTTCCAGTCCTCCCATAGGTCATTATTAAAAGAAGGCTCCCTTTTATTCCACCATGGTTCCACCTCCTATGGTTCCATATCCTCCTATGGTCCATTATTTACCTCTTTTTCCTCCACCCATAAATTCTTAACCCATGGACCTTCCCTCACCTATGGATACTTCTCCACCTATGAGTCCTTCACCTATGGATCGTTCCCCATCAATGATCCCTTCATCTCTTATAGAGTGCATTCCCATGAATTCTTATGAACATACCTTTCTTGATATCCCTCCTTAGCATGACTGATCAAGAATTCATACCTTTTCTATTGAGGATATTAGACGTGAAGTATTTTCCCAATTTTCATTAAAGATATATGAGACATTAGATGTCATTCATATCCAACTTCATAGAGACTTATAAAATATTTTGGATAATGTGTGTGTTTAAATATATTAGTATTTATGAGTACATGCATGGTGTTTTTATATTTTCATTTGGATTGGACATGTGCTCCAACTTTATCTTTATCTATTTGTTATATCATTTGACATTGTGTCAAATTATTATTTATCTTACATGGTGACTCTAATTTCACACTTTATATTTCTTATAATGTTATTTATGTTTTATTATGGATGTCTTCTTTCTCATCTCCTTATTTTTCTTATTACATTTCTTTTTTATTATTCCCTTGATATATTTTCATGATTATTTGATTTCTTATCTTTATATGCATGGATCATTATTATTATGACTTGGTTATCCAAACCTTGCTCCCTTTAATCATTCCTTCTCTACCAAGTGA